>JAIOTZ010001799.1:0-28480 GCA_023374045.1 Limonium bicolor
AGTGGGTGTCGTTGTATTCCTCAATGGTTTAGAGAGGAGTTCCCCTTATAGAGTTTTCTTTGTTTTCATAGTTCGTTGTAGTTCATCTCAAGTTCCGTAAACGTGAAAGGGGCTAAACTACTGTGTGCGCGCAAGTAATATGCCACAAGAATATATATATAACAAGCATATAAGCGAGCCACAAGAAGCAATCCAATTTCATGCATAGTCTGATAGTCATTGTCAAACAAAGCACACAGCACACAAGCCGTGTAACACGGCAACATACGAACCACACATGTCCATACCTTAAAATAGTTGTCATGGATACTTGCACAAGGGTTCCCCACTGCTCGTGGCACTCACTCCTGTAATAATTATTCGAATGGGTTAGATCGTTCGATCATACGTTATTGTTCGTAGTTCTATTCATAATGTTTGTCCTAGCCTTAAATGTTATAGTTGCCAATGTTGGACCTACTTACTCCGTTGGGTTTGGGTCCATTGTTTTAGTCAAGCAGTAACATTTAAGGTACTTCGAACTTGTCCCAACATAGTCCTCTCGTATTCTCTAGTATTATTCCTAATTACTTTTCGAATTCCTATCAGTATGCTTTATTGATCGGGTTATAATTCTAGACCTTATATTATTAATACCTCTTAACCAACCCAATGGTTACGGGTTGATACTCAACAATTAAGGAATACTTCTCCACTTCTATGCTCATTAACTTGGTTACTTCCCCCTCTTAGTTCACCAAAGGTTAGGTTTCAAATTGCCCAACTGTACCTCTGTTACTAGGCCTCTTAGCACGGTTTTTATATTCATACCCAATTCCTAATGTAGCACCACTAACCAACTGGAGACCCATCTATCCAGAAGCACAGAAGTTTCCAAATTTGCGCACCATTCCCATGCACTATCTTACTTGACTTCACCTCTAGTGTAGGAATTTGATGTCTAACCTTATCGCATTCTTTTTGCTAACCTAGCACCAGCTACTGGTTATAATTTGGGTTGATTTCTAAACCATTATCAAACTCTCCACTGTCCTGAAGTTCAACTACACTGGGACACACAATCAGAGAAACTGAGACACCAACCCGGGGCATACTCCCACTCATGTTCTCTTTGTACTGCATTAGATTATTCTCCCATCTTTTCCAAGTGTTTATAATCTCGCTTAGTCAATAACAGGGGTGTTTTAAATTGAAGACCAGCACTAAGAACACTTGAAACAATCCTACCATTCAGTTATACAGAAGATACCGGTAACACTCTTGGAACTCACTTGGACAGACCACGATCAAATAGAAACTGAAACCACAATCTTAGTAAACTTCTTCCCTCTTGCATTTACGCTGATTTCTAACCTCCTCAAAACGTGTACAATCTGGTTAAGAGCTTAGGCAATGTTTAAGACTCATCATTGAATGATTACCACCCTTTTACCCCTTCTCAAAAGCCGTTATACTGATACAATGATTGTAGAAAACTGGGGGCACCAATCCTGTCTATCCCCTCTTCAGCCTACCTTTTAGTTTACCAGCAGATTTATATTCTTACCCGAAATGTCTACCCACTTAGTCAGGGGAATAAGCAAGGTTTTAAGCTTAGGACTAATCCAAAACATCACTGATAATCTTTCTTAACCTCTCTTATATTGAAACCGAAGACTGTAACAGACTGCAACACCAGTCTATGTGTTTCTTCCTTATTCCTCCTCTTCTGTTCATTAATCTTCCCTCTAAGCTACCCAAGGTTTTTACCCAAGTGACTAGGTGTATTAGGATGGGTTTGAACTTAATAGCAACTCTGGACAAGGCTGTTCGCGCATCTGAAAATTCAGTTTACAGAAGCCAAGGTTGGTAGGAAAACTGTAACACCAGTTCTGAGTATCCTCACCTCTATCTTGCTCTTTATACATTGATCTGAATTTCCCACTCCCCCTTTAATGCATTAAGTTGATTACCGTTTTTTTTTTCCTCAAGTGTTTTCAAACCTAATTAAGTGTATTAGCTAGGCTTTATGTTTATTAACCATCCAATACCACACCCTTAACATCTCTGAGGTTCGGTTATACAGAAGCTACCAATTACAGAAATATATGAGACAGAATCTGTGCCTTTCTTCTTGTGTCTTGTTTACAGCTGGTTAAGTTGGCTTCTAAATTACTAAATGCATATATATATCCACTTAGTTCACTCTTTTGGCAATGTCTTGGGTTCATCTTTTACCACTACAACACTCTTATTACCTTGTAGTGCGGTTATACAGAAACAATGTCTACATGCAAAATCCGAAACTGAATCTGTATTGATGCTATCCTCATTCTTGCCTCTAGATGGTAGTTGCTTGACTCCCTGACTTTCAAATGAATATTCCCACTTAACTCACTCCTCTAGCAATGCTTTGAGTTCATTCTAAAACCACTACCTCCCTCTCCTTACTTCTGTAAACCGAACATACTTAACTCCAGTTCCAGGAAAAAGAAATTGAAACATTAATCTGTGCATACTTATTCTTCTCACTTTCGATAGACTCACTGACTTATAACTCATCCGCAGGATGCTGACCCAGTAAGTTAAGTGGTTTTATCACGGTTTTAGTCTTAAACAGATCCATAACAACTGGTGCTAACCCCTGGAAACTCCCCACACAGGACTTGAGTATTGCAGAAACTGAAAGTATGAGACTGCTGACCTCACTAGATTTAGATTACCAATCTGTCTTCAAGTCTCTCCCAAGGTGTTTACAGCTTAGGTTATGTGTTTTAGTTAGGTTTCAAGCCTTTATTAAACCACCCCAACGCCCTTGGCCTATCAGAAATTTCAGTTATACTGAAACTGATGAAACTAAAAATAAAACAGCAGCCTAGAACTGGTATCTTTACTTCTATCTTTATTTTTTGTTCCTCACTCTGATTTCCCGTTCTCCCAAGTTGTTTACTTCTTTAGTTATGTGGCTTACCAAAATTTGAATTCGAGAACAGACCCAAAACAATGTAGACTCAGCTACCGCAACTGAAATAAAACAGAAGGTATAACCGATGCCTCTGTTTTCTATTCTTTGAGGTTGTTTTCTGTTTTGTTTCTTAGTCATTGATCTGGTGTCTCCTTCACTCTAGGACTCTTTTCTAAGTCATTTCTATACGTCACCATCCAGACCATTGTTATACAGGCAACACCAAAAGCTCTCCGCATCACTCTAACCAAACTTTCAGCATTAGTTTAACCAAGTGTTCAGTACATAAAAACTTGGGCATATGTTCAGTTTTGACTAGGTATTTTCCCTTGGTTGCTTAGTGACATTATTCCACCATACTCTTCGTATTAGTTACATGACATTAACACTCAAACTTTCCCGAAAGACACCATACTCCTTCGGCAACCAGGACATGAGATTTACCACTCAGAACTAGCTCTTAAACAATATCTTGCTAATTCAACAAACCAACGCATAACCAGTTTTATTTTTCCTTAGTAGTTACTGGTTTATTACTCATGAGTTCCTCTCGCAGTTCTCAGCAGACTCACCACTTTAACATGCTGCTTAACCTACTAAACAGCTAGTATATCAGATCGACACACACAAGATTATTAACATCATATTATCCCTAAACTCCTCACTTGGTTCAGTATTACCCGTGCTTGACCTGAAGTGTCTTAAACCCATAGTTAAGGTTATCAGTTCGCCAGTATATCACTCCCACAGCACACACAATTTCTCAGTTCATGATTAATAGTTTTATCAAGAGTCTTCAACCAGATTCTCACACTAAAATAAACATAGAACTAGGTACAGTTTTGGGTTACAACCTTTTGCTCCTTTGGGGTTGTTTCCCTGGATAGGTTCTTAGCGCAGATCTGAGGAGGTTGTCCAGAGGATCTCATGCATGCCCTGGGTTAGGTAGAAAAAGAAGTCAACAACTTCCTGACCAAACAGAACAAAGAGAAGGGAACAGAAGTAAGGAAGTGTCACAACATCAGACAGGTTTTGGCTTACTTCTTGAGGTGTTCGGTGCATTTTCTTTCGAACCCCTGGAGTCGATTCTTGCTCAAGGACCTTTAGAGGTTCAAACCAGTGGCTTGCGCCAAGATCAAGCTAGAGTGGAGCGGTCTTCTTGCAAGCCTTCAACCCCCATCACAGGGGCAATTCCAAGCGTTGCATGCAAGGTTCTCTCGCACGAGGTATGAAGGAGATTAGAGGGATAGAGTATGATTTTCGAGCAAAAACAGAAACAAGGAGTAGAAAAGAAAAACAAAGACAGTAGTGAGAAGAACAACCCGGTAGTCTTTACCTTGCTGGTTGAGCTTGCGTCGCTTCAGGTTCACAGATCTCACCCGCTTCGGACATGCAGGGAAAAGATTGAAGAAGTTTTAGTTTCGGTGGAAGTGTGATACATAAATCGCCAAGGAGGCTACTGGGAGCGGCTACGGGGCATTTCGAAAGCAAGAAGAGCAGAGGAGTGGCTCGCCCTGCTCAGGACTTGGGAGGTTACGATTCTCTCTGAACTAGCGCCATTGGGAAACAACGGGGAGGAAGAGGAGGTTGCATGGGTTTTGAAAACGGGGCTCACAGATGCTAGAGGGAAATGGGGCACCGGTTGCAAAGTAGAGGCAATTCATGTCGGAGGGAAAAGAAAATGGAAGGATGGAGTGTTTCTCCCTTTTTTTTTACTCTGATTACACCACTTGCAAGGAGGAAAGGACAAGTGCCGGTTAGAAATAAGAAGATAATAGCATGTGGGCTTGTTACAGGATTTTCGGACATGTTAAACAGGAATGGGGTCTGATTTTGGTTTACTGATATATTAGAGCTAAGTAGTCCCCAAATGATTAGTGAGATGTCTAAATCATGGGTTAACTTAGTTGTTTGATATTTCCAGCTTCTGCATATGTTTGTATCTAGTAACATAGCTCATATATTATATTCATGTAACATACACTATTTAGTACACTCGTTATATGTCAACGAGTACCCGATTTATTTTAGTTCGCATAATGCGTCACACTTGTTTCATGTACAATTGTCCCAATGTGGGTACACTTAATTTGCTGGATTATATAGATTAATGTCAAAACTACGCTTAGGTTACAATGTGACTTGTTTATATCTTAGTACCGTAGGTTATATGTCATACCACGGTTATATTGATGTGACCGGTTTATTGCACAAATATACCACACATATTCATGATTTCCAGTGTTTTAATTGTTAGGGGTGTTTCAACCTACCCCCCTTAAAGAGACTTCGACCCAAAGTCTTGTCTCGTTAATTAATGTTCGTATTCTGATCACTCACGGGAATCAAATCCCGAATTCATTCTCTCTAATCAAGGGATCATGTCCCGCAATTTCATAGTTCTATTTCACCATCTGTGCTTATAAGTACCACGCCATATTTGAGGCTTCGCCAAGTTCTCAATAATATTTCAATGTACCAGTATCCAGTAATATTCATATACTGTACTCATGTGTACTCCAGAAAAAACAAGTCATTCATCCCTAACCACAATGTCTCCAAACAACTCATACACAGATCACACACATAGCATCACAATCCAAACACATCAAGCGAACAACAGCACAGCAACAACACAATCCAACACATCAAGCGAACGACAGCACAGCAAAAACGCAACGTGTCTACCCCCCTTAAAAATGGATTACGCCCACGTAATCCCCACTATATCATCCTTGAACATCGGTTCAAGATTTTTAAAATCGTGAAGCATTCCAGTTTTTTTGTAATGTAGCTCCCACTATAAGTCCATCAAAGGTCTTAACCATGCTAATGGTTTGGTTTCTGTGTCAGAAGGCCTTTATCGGTATCCATATGAAACTACCAACAGATTCGATTCGGGTTTAGTCTCTCTGGGTTTAAGGTATTGGCATATAAGTCACTTGTTAATCTGCTGGAAGATGTGTGAAACGGTCCACCAGCTTCTGCTGTGCGACTCTGATTACCTTAGGGTTTCGTTTTCCCTCTTTCTTTTTTTTTATTTGTTTACAATGTATTATCTAACTCGTTTGAATATTTATACTTTAGTTGTAAAGGTCTCTTTATTGACGCTTGGTGTTTCGATCTGTACATGGTCTTGGTGGGTGGTAGCTTATCTATCCATTTACCCTAGAGTTAAGAAGTTCATGCTTTCAGTGTGTCTTTCATCGTCTGGATTCTTCTTTCTGGCTGACCTCCCTTGTTATAACAACATGGTTATTTTGTATTACCGATCATAATTATGTGCAGATGGGTAACTTACTCTCTTAGCATTATTATCTATTTTATGCCTTAATGTGTACCGTCAAGTCAGAGTTTTCTTCGTCTTCAAGTAACCTTTATTCTTCAGCCAAGTTATGGCCTTGATATTTCTGGTTGTCCTCACTTAGTTTCAGCCAAAGTGTTACCGAATTACACATGTTGGAAGTTTATACAATTGTAACTTATCTAACATAGGATGGTTAGTTTCCTTATCATCATCATTATTCTTATGATTGTATCATTATTATGTCCGCCAGGGACTAAAGTAGTTGGCTAATACTGGTTACGTATTGCATTTTATTTCGGTAGTATATATATTTTCACGTATTGACTATTAGTAACCTCACACCACTTCAAGTTTCGAATCATGTATCTATGTATTTTACGCGCTCGTATTATCTAACATCAACCTCGCTTCCTTGGTAATTTCCTAATCCCGCGTATAAAATTTCCCACCTATTTGTAGTTTATGTGACCACTTGTAGGAGGTTCCGAGGATCATGCAACACTGACGTTGTAACACCCCTACCATTAATACAGTGCTTACCGTCCAATCTCCTTGCACATCAGATACACGCAGCGGATACATACTTACATAATGTGGGTGATACAATGCCGTTACTAACAAAGCTACTGCTACTACATACAGCATCGGTCTGATGGACCGGAATCCCGAGTGTTACATACCTACCATACATACTCCGTATACCAATAAATGCTACAATCTTCCATTCGATACAATACTTCAAGTACAATACAATATAATCCACATACCGAGTTTACTACGATCCTTATACAGATATAATACTTCTTCCAAATTCATACGTACTCACTAAGAGACTACTTACTACCCGTTCCTCACAAGCTACTTGCTTCTAAATACAAGGGTGTGCCTCCGGTCTCTTACCTTAACCATATTCGCTTCGGGTACCTGCACACTAAAAACGTTCCCCCTAGTGGGTCAGCTTTCGCTGCGCATGATAACCGCATACCCCGCGTACTAGTGAGGGTACGCCGACCACTTGGTCGAATACATGCAGTTCATTTTCATACAAACATACAAGCATACATGCTCTTACACACAATACAATAACACTTCAGCAAGGCATACATACATACACTTCATTACATACAAGGAATACAATGTAACCATCCAATACATACTTACCTTCTTCCGAATACACATATTCATTACATACGCAGTGTACAATACTTGTTAGCTTCATTGGTCCACCCAGGTTAATCGGGTGGAGATTACTCTTTTACTCGTTACTTCATACATACGCATACATACTCATACTCATACTCATACATACTTACTTACTCTTACTCTTACTCATGTTAAGTCATCGGGACCTCCGGCCCGGGGACTACTCCGTCCCACCACCAGGATTTACTTGACTCACCAATCCGGGATGCTACCCATTTAAGGGATTTGGGCCACGAACCAGTTTAAGAGTCAGGAATCGGATCCAACCTCTTGTGTCTCCTCATCCTCACGCGTGGCCGAAGCTATATCGGACTTCTACTCATTCCAGTTTACTCACTTAAGTTAGGAGTTAGGTAGTTAGGAATTAGCAGAAGTCATTCATACAAGCCACATACACAATTACAATGTTCAATACCCATTTATACAAAGTACAATACAATACTTAAGTGCAATACAAGATTCGAATACCATTCCTCATCATTCATATGTTTCATGAATTATACAAACTAGTGTTCAAGACAATAAACATCAAGAACAGCATAAGTCACGCACAGGTAAGTGCAATATAGTCCGATTCATGCATTTATCTTATTTAGGTGCTCAAATAAGCACACAAATCAGGGTAACCAGATTAAGATACAGGGCATGAAGAAATCATACCTTTCACCGCTGTACTTGTATCCCAACGTTCCTCCGGTGTTCACAAATCAAATCCTAGGATGTACATACAATTGAATGATTAATCTAACTATCACTAACTTAATTCGATTACTCTTACGTTTCCTAATTCATACTTACTAAGTCTTTACATTCTTTACACTTATATTCCATTTACTTTCTTTTCTTTACTTATCCATGGTTTACTTACATATATATATACATATGTATAGGTGGGTATATATACTAGTTATAATCCTATAGTTTTTTTTTTTGTAAGTTATGGGTCGTCCGACCCAGCGTCCGACCCAAGCCCTGGGTCGGACCATTCCAGCAGATTCTCGTCCTCTGAAATTCTCCCTGTCCGACCCAACACTATTTCGCCCGACCCATACACCTCTGGGTCGGACCATTCCAGATTGTTTCGGGTCTGTTGCCCAAGCCCTGTCCGACCCACATCCGACTCACCCTCTGGGTCGGACGGAGTCAGAAACTTTGACAACATAATTTTTTGCATGTCCGACCCATGTCCGACTCACGGCCCTGGGTCGGACCGTTCCAGAAAGATTTATTTTCGTTGTTTAAACCATGTCCGATCCAAGCTGTGGGTCGGACGGTAGCAGGACACTGCTACAGACCTTATTTTTCATTCCCATTTTCACCCATTGTTTCCCCAATCTTCCTACACACATCCTAACATGTTTTAGTACTATTTAAACACTCTATATCATGCTAATTCATTTCTTAATTCATTACACAAACCCTATACCAAATCCATCAACCAATTTTCAATTTCCTCACTTCCTTTTAACACTTACAACAGTTTTTCATTCTCTTACATGCTACAGATTTTCAAACTCCATTCTACATCCATTACTTCTCAACCAATGCCACTATTAGCATCCCAAATACCTCATCTCACCATGCCAATTCATTTCCAAGCAATTGCACCTTCTATACCCAGATCAACATTTACTTTACCAAGTCTTATACTCTAGTTCTTCCTAGTTTCTCCAAGGCATCCCTTGCACTCTTTGCTACAGATTTTGCATCCTAGTATTCCCATACCTCAAATACCATTTCCATTCTCATTAACATGCCTACAATCCCCAATACACGCCTTGGTTCTCCCATTCACCAATTCATTCACAAATGCACATATTCCTACCAAAATTTTGCCATGATTCCTCTACTTTTCTTACTTGGCCCACTACCAATCTCCCCAAATTCATTCCTAATCTGCCACACCCTTACAAGGATCCTACCAGCAATCAATATAAAATCCATCCCAATACACCAATACTCCATCAAAACATCAATACTAATACTCATACACAACATACTTGGCTCCAAGGCCTCAATCCCATACTAACCACAAATACTCAAACTTCCAAAATGACATTACTAATACATTATTTTGGGTTCCTTAATTAGTTCACACATTCCCATTACTCTACTGCAATTGAACTTAACATTAGGATGGGCTCTTACCTTGAGCTTTTAATTCCTTCTTTCTTTCTCTTTCTCCTCCTTCTTCCTTTCTTGCCCAAATCGCCACGTGGAATGGAGTTGCCAAACTCCATTCCCATCACCCAATAACACAAACCCTACAATTAATCTACTAACCCTTAAATTAATGCCAATTCATTGAAGTGTTTGAAATCATTTTCTAGGGTTTACCTTTGGAGAGTTTTAGAAGGGGTTTTAGCCCTTGGTTCAAGAAGGTGAATCCACCACCATTGCTAGGTTGATATTATGCTCAAAGGAGAGAGAGAAAACAAGGCATTACAAAGAGGCAAAAATCGGTTATGGAGTAAGGTGGAGAAAACATGAGTTTTTCATGTAGACTTTTACCTTGTTGGAAAGAGCAGACTCCAAGCTCCATAATGGTGTGCTTTTCTCTTCAAATGGGGAAAACCCATGGGGATGAAATTCATCCTTTTCGAATTTTGAAAAGAGGGAATGATAGAGGATGATGAGGGGAGTTCAAATATGTAATTTGTTTTCGATTCGGAGCTTACATGAGGATGGAGCATGAGGTAGAAGATGGAGTAGCCATGGTTGTTGTGGGGAGCTCAAAAATCGCAGCCCAAGGGAGGAGGAAGAGGGAGAGTACGATGGAGGGGGAAGAGGAAAGAGAGAGGTGAGTGAAAATGTGAGAGTGAGGTGAGAGGGAAGGGAATAAAGTAGTTTTTACTTTATTACTTTTTGCTTTTTGGCTCTCTTATTTAGTTATCTAGTTACATGTGTGTGTGAGGGAGTTATTTGACTGATAAAAACCGGCCCCCTACAGTTATACTAGCTGGAGCGTTTTTTGTCTTTTACAGAAAACGCTCGTTATTTTACCCGGTTTAGGTACTGTTCACTAACCGGGCCCGTTTTCTGGAATTTCCTCGTTTCTTTATTTTGATTGGTTATGAAGCTTTCATAAATGCTTAATAATATTTATTTGATGACTTATAATTTTTACGGGTTCGTTTGATTACTTAAAATCACGTCTTCGGGTTTTCTCGAAAAACGTGCGTTAAAGCTCTATTAGTGTTTTAATACATTATTTGGATCCGTTTTCTTCGGGAGTTGTTCCCATATATTATTTAGGTCTTATTAAACCTTTAGAATCCATATAATACTAGTATTAATTAGGTACCATTAGGCCCTTAAATACGTATTAGAGAAATTTTAATCCCTATATTTAAGTTCGGGGTATTTCAATCTACCCCCCTTAAGAACTTTGTCCTCAAAGTTGTTCGAGGTTATAGGTTTACAATGCTTACTCATTCTTACGTGTCTAATACCAAAGCCATACCTTCTTCCTCCTTTAATTCCCAAATCCATTACTCAGGGTCTCTACATACCATTCCATACCAATGTACTATAATTACTCCAATCCGCATTACTACCAACCATTCGGTTCCTTATTACAAAATTTATACATACATACAGTGCAAAGCTATCCCCAAAGCAATGCAATACACATTACAATCCCGCAGGCACTCAAGTCATCTAGACACAGGACTCCTCTATGTCCCGCTGCCCTTGGAATAATACAACCTGCTACACCACTATCTTCTCCGGTATAAGCTTCTAGCCAAATCCTTACTCTCAATCTAAGGAAAATCCTTCCCAACAGCTAATTAGAAATCTTTCTAAAGCATCCAACTCCAAGTTCCAAGTTACATTCATTACTTCTATCCTATGCGTGATTCTTGTGACCACTTGAGGGGAGCTTCAAGAATCGTTCGACCTTGATGTGATCAGCACCAGTGTTTAACTATCTTTCCACCCCCAATTTGTGTTTGGTTTCCCTTGATCTGATCAGGATCAAGTTCGACTTCCCACATCAGTTTCAAACAACCAATTAATTAGTTGTTTTCATTTCTATCTTTTTACTCTTTCTAGTCGTGATACGAATTCATACATCTCCAAAGGATGGAATCACTCCATCGATCATCCTCACTCTACTTCCCGAATGCTTTACTCCATGGTTCAATACCTAATGCTCATTTCATCAACCTCTCTACTTCCATCCATTACTCACCATCATCTCCAATATTCTAACTAAGGAATACTATACTTATAAGATTTAGTTGACTTAAATTGCTTCAAATAATTTACTTACGATTCCACTACTCATAAACTTCATTCATCTACTATCCTCATTCCTTTCGTACTATTTCTTCAAATGCTACAATACTTGTGGAGCTCCGTCCACTACTCATTACTTTTCTTTTACTACTACTCTTACATTGGTGTTACAAGATGGGTATATTCCTCCTATGGTATTTGCATGTCTAATGCCTAGTTACCATAATTACAATATGAATGAGTACTTATGTTTATTTAACATAGTATCGATCATCAATTTGGTTCTCATTTGTGCTATGCACATTACGGTTTATGTGTTTTACTCACAAAACTTATATTAAGCGGTTTTCGCTCTACCCCCCTTAAAAGGGATTACGCCCACGTAATCTACCGTATGTTATTATTATTAAACTTTGGTTTAATCAGTCTGGGCAAACTGAGGCGTTTAGCTTCACTACCGTATACTATACAATATGCTCTGGTCAAAGGGATCTTAACCATACCAATGGTTTAGTCTTTGCACCAAGGATTTCTATATGAGTTTATTTAACTCATCATTAATTCGGTTCTAGCCTATTAGGCTTCAAGGCATTAATAGCCATTGTATTATACTCACTAGGTACATTAATCTCCTAGCTAGGGCCCACTAGCTTCTGCTGCGCGACCCTGATAACTCGGTTTATTCACCCTTCTTGTTATCCTTAATGTGTTATACATCACCTTCTACTCCGTCGATTATGGGAATAAGGTTTTCTAAACAAATGCGGTATTCTTTTACCGTGTTTGAACTCAACGAGTTTAAGATTTATACCCCGCTCTCTGGTAATCTACTGTGCATGCTATTTATGCTTCCACGATTATTCATTAAGTTCCTCCGACTTATTGTCGGGCGAGGTTAAGTCACTACTCAGTTGTAGTGCTTCCTCTGTTGTCAATAGCTTCTGAATTATATCAGTTATTCTGGTTCAGTACAAGTGTCCTTTACCTGTATGACCTTGCATTTTCTATGCGTCGGTCCTAATGACTTTCTTAAGTCTTTTTTCACTCTTTATTCCACTGGAATTCACATCTTGTGATTGTTAGTGTGTTTTACACTCTTCGTGCTCCTTTGGCCTTAGGCTGCATGGTCTGTTGCTAAGCTTGCTTAATTGGCTTGTGCTATGTTTGTGGTGAAAAGAAAGATTTACTACGGTTTACATTCTCCATATCCCTAGCCATCGCATTAGATCGTTAGCTGCACAAGTGCAATACCAAAACACTCAGTCATACAGAGTGCAGAGGCGTAAACGCTTGAAAGTAAGTCAGTTATGTGATAGGAAGGAATATTTCTGTGTGTCATCTCATACTTATACTCCGTGTCATTGCTTAACTACTTCCTCATAGCGGTCACTTGTTGCGCACCGTATTCCTACTCATGGTACAACATTGTTTTTACTGTTTCTGTTACTGTGATAGTTTCTCTTTACTCATTGCCATTGTCATTGGCACCATTCTCTTATGGTATAAATACCCTGGGGTTTCCAATGTTCGTGTGTATGACGGTTGTCGTAGCATACCACAATATTAATATCTTCCCAATGTGGAGATGTTCTTCCATTCTAGGTTTCGTGTGTAGGTTAGATACCTCAGATTCCATCATCATTTATGATACAACTCACCAAGTATCTTGGTTGACCGAGGATGAAGTGGTTTATCGGGTTACAAGCTCTCTTGAGCGTTGGTCATTCATGGTGTGCAATGGCAACTATTATCTTCCTAGTGCCGAGCATCGGTTATAGGCTCCCGCTGTGTAGTTTTACTTTTGTATGTACATCACCGGGACATCCCAAGAAACTTCAAGGGTTTTTCTGGTCCCGTTCTCCAATTGAGAGTATTCTATCACTGATCAATGAAAGTTCTTGTTGAGGGGTTATCTCTACTCATAGGTCTCATGACGAGGTTTACAATGTTGGTGTTTACATAGTGGTTCACCACATGCTTGGGTGCATATGGAGTATACTTACTCCTTTAAGTCGTAGTGGTTTGGAAATCTCATTTCCTTATTCCATCACCCCCTTGGCAATATCTATTGCGTAGTTTTATTGTTATAGTAGATGGAAGCCTTTTCTAAGGGTTCACATCATCACCGCATTGGTGGTCTTCGGTTATCGAGGTGTACCTTCCCTTGGGTTTCTCGTAGTGTCCAAGTGAGGACTAGGCCAATGTTGGCATTATCCTGATTCTTATGCCTCTGTGTACAATTGCTACAGAAGACATGAAGGCAATTAACGGCTTGTCGACTGTATATTAGACTGGTGCTCTAGTGACAGTGACGCTGAGTTGGCCATTACTACAAGCCACTCAGGATGTTAGGTTTGAATCGATGGTCCAGTTGTTGATTTCTTGTCGTATGAGACAATATTTCTTGCAAGTCTTGTTAGTAATGGTGTGGGTTTTGCAACCGTTTAGGTTATATAACTTATTTGGTTTACGGCTTCTGAGCCGTATTTCTTGCAAGCTGCTTGTACATGTTTCCATTCCATGTATACCCCATAGGTTGGAGGTATTGCTGGGCTCTGTGGTAAGTCGTTCCATCACGCTTCCGTTCATAGGAGACTCTTAGGAAATCTGGTGCTGGTCCGTGCCTTTTGTAGGCAAGGGTATTTCCTATCAAGTGAAATCCCTTCGGTGTCTTAACCGAGTGCTCGTTCCAGCTCCTGTATTCTTGTCTTGACGCTTTGTTTGACTGTTGTTAATCTAGTCACCCTCAAGGATTACTCCTGGGTGTTGTTAGATTATGCCGTTACATCCGGCTAACGTTTATGATATGTTGTCCACTGTACCGTCTTGTGGTATTGTACTTGAGTTGTCCCTTTTTGGGTTATGACGTCTCCCGTCCTTGGGTAGACTGTTTACACTTGTTCCTAGTGCTTAAGACTAGGTTTGACATCCCCTTCAATGATGGATTATACTTGTGGTAATCATGGGGTTGCTCTTGGGAATTCCGCCCCGTTTATTGAGCGTTGTTAGGTTCACGTTAGGCATTCGCCTTACTGTGTTTAGGCTGGGTATTCCATCCAGCTGTCAGGTAATGGCTTGGATTATTTGAGACATATCCAATGTCTATACTTACTAGTATGTGTTCTTTGCACTTCCTAGTTCTTATTCCTCATCTTCAGATGGATTCTCTGAGTTCCTCGATACTTGATTGTCTGAGGTGCCCAGCTGTTCTGGTTTGAACTCACTCATGGTCCGTAGAACGAAGTTGACTACTTCCCGTGTGTCGTACACTACATGTATACATACGTGGGGTACCATGTTGATACGTTACCACTTACCCAACTATATGTCAGGCCCGCAAGCTCCTTCGGAGTGCGGTTGTCCCACATCCCGTAATTGGGTACACTCGTAGTGTTCGTCACACGCCTAGGTGAAGTATTCTGTTGCTAACTCCTCTTGTATCATTCTATGATACTCACCATAATTCAATTCTGTTGGTTTTGGTTTTAAAAAAAAAAAAATTTTGGGTTTTAAAATATGGTTCGGTGTTAAAGAAGTCTCTCATGGCATAGCCATGTTTGAGGTCTTGACCAAGTCGAGCTTCTCGCTGACCGGTATGTTCTAAATACAGTGGTCGGGCCGTTAGGCCTTTCCAAGGTTCCATTCTCTCAGTGTCAGGATTTGTGGTCCAGTAATTGCTTCATCGTAGTCACGGTACATTACTATGTACCTGTGGCGTGTTAGAGTTCCTTTACGTATCTCTGTCCTTACTGCACTTGCCGAGGCAAGTGCGTGGTACTGGTGGGTTTTGGGTAAACCCATACCGATCACGGTATGGTTTCCACTCGTATTTGTTAGTCTTGCGGACTCTTCCCTCGATCTTATCGATCTATAATTGGTATACTCGATCCCTTAGGTAGCTTCTTGGTGGTCTAGACATGGCTGTCGTAGATCTGGGTACTTCTCCAATCCTTGGAGGTTCCCACTCTATTTGGTTTAGTGTCGTTCCTTGTGGCTCGTTCCCACACATCTGTGGTGGTCACTGAGCCTTCCTTGTTTAGGTACTACTCTTGTAGTCCTATTGGATCATATCCTATGGTTGTTCTTGTAATTGTCTAAGCTATATTGGCCAGGTATTGCAACCTTAATGGCGTTGTAGTTTGGAGTTAACCGCTTCCGACTATGTCCTTAGTCAGTTAGCGTACCGTTGGTGGTATTATTCAAGTATTACTATCCCGTAGACTTGTGTGTCGGGTTCCGTTGCTGCTCCCTTTTCCATTCCGTTGCACGGTTAGTGCTTCTTTCCTGTTGTTGGTTGATTAGCTAGGTTTGGCGACTGCTAAGCACGTCGCCCCATGCTGTTGTAAGTTGCAGCCTCCTCGTGGTTGGAGTGCTCATCCTACCGCTATTAAGTGCGGGTGTTGTGGTTCAACCGGGATCCATCCCCGGGACTCCCAATTCTTGGAATCTACCATATGTCGGTTCTTGTTTACTGTGTGACTGCTTCGCAACTGCCAGATCGGGTTTTCCCCGAGTATGAGAAGCTTTTCTTCTCCCTGGCGTCTTTTCGAAAATCATACAAGGGGTTTGTGGAGGGCGGGTCTGGTGTTGTAGGTATCCGGTACTCACCGGTAGTTCCTAACTAGCATCTCTCTAATGCTAACACTCAGCCCTTAGCCCTAAGCTTCTAATTCCTAACTCGGTATTCCCTAAGCTCGGTATTTCCAGTCATCAGAGCGACACTTCGCTCTGATACCACTTTTTGTAACACCCCTACCATTATACAGTGCATACCGTCCAATCTCCTTGCACATCAGATACACGCAGCGGATACATACTTACATAATGTGGGTGATACAATGCCGTTAGTCACCCACGTGACTAACAATGCTACTGCTACTACATACAGCATCGGTCTGATGGACCGGAATCCCGAGTGTTACATACCTACCATACATACTCCGTATACAAATAAATGCTACAATCTTCCATTCGATACAATACTTCAAGTACAATACAATATAATCCACATACCGAGTTTACTACGATCCTTATACGATATAATACCTCTCCCAAATTCATACGTACTCACTAAGAGACTACTTACTACCCGTTCCTCACAAGCTACTTGCTTCTAAATACAAGGGTGTGCCTCCGGTCTCTTACCTTGACCATATTCGCTTCGGGTACCTGCACACTAAAAACGTTCCCCCTAGGGGGTCAGCTTTCGCTGCACATGATAACCGCATACCCCGCGTACTCGTGAGGGTACGCCGACCACTTGGTCGAATACATGCAGTTCATTTTCATACAAACATACATGCATACATGTTCTTACACACAATACAATAATACTTCCGCAAGGCATACATACATACACTTCATTACATACAAGGAATGCAATGTAACCAGCCAATACCACTTACCTTCTTCCGAATACACATATTCATTACATACACAGTGTACAATACTTGTTAGCTTCATTGGTCCACCCGGGTTAATCGGGTGGAGATTACTCGTTACTTCATACATACGCATACATACTCATACTCATACTCATACATACTTACTTACTCTTACTCTTACTCATGTTAAGTCGTCGGGACCTCCGGCCCGGGGACTACTCCATCCCACCACCGGGATTTACTTGACTCACCAATCCGGGATGCTACCCATTTAAGGGATTTGGGCCGCGGACCAGTTTAAGAGTCAGGAATCGGATCCAACCTCTTGTCTCCTCATCCTCACGCGTGGCCGAAGCTATATCGGACTTCTACTCATTCCAGTTTACTCACTTAAGTTAGGAGTTAGGTAGTTAGGAATTAGTAGGAGTCCTTCATACAAGCCACATACACAATTACAATGCTCAATACTCATTTATACAAAGTACAATACAATACTTAAGTGCAATACAAGATTCGAATACCATTCCTCATCATTCATATGTTTCATGAATTATACAAACTAGTGTTCAAGACAATAAACATCAAGAACAACATAAGTCACGCACAGGTAAGGGCAATATAGTCCGATTCATGCATTTATCTTATTTAGGTGATCAAATAAGCACACAAATCGGGGTAACCAGATTAGGATACAGGGCATGAAGAAATCATACCTTTCACCACTGTACTTGTATCCCAGCGTTCCTCCGGTGTTCACAAATCAAATCCTAGGATGTACATACAATTGAATGATTAATCTAACTATCATTAACTTAATTCGATTACTCTTACGTTTCCTAATTCATACTTACTAAGTCTTTACATTCTTTACACTTATATTCCATTTACTTTCTTTTCTATACTTATCCATGGTTTACTTACATATATATATACTATTTATAATCCTAAAGTTTTTTTTTTGTAAGTTATGGGTCGTCCGACCCAGCGTCCGACCCAAGCCCTGGGTCGGACCATTCCAGTAGATTCTCATCCTCTCAAATTCTCCCTATCCGACCCAGCACTATTCCGTCCGACCCATACACCTCTGGGTCGGACCATTCCAGATTGTTTGGGTCTGTTGCCCAAGCCCTGTCCGACCCACGTCCGATTCACCCTCTAGGTCGGACGGAGTCAGAAACTTTGACAACAAATTTTTTGCATGTCCGACTCACGGCCCTGGGTCGGACCGTTCAAGAAAGATTTATTTTCGTTGTTTAAGCCATGTCCGATCCAAGCTGTGGGTCGGACGGTAGCAGGACACTACTACAGACCTTATTTTTCTTTCCCATTTTCACCCATTGTTTCCCCAATCTTCCTACACACATCCTAACATGTTTTAGTACTATTTAAACACTCTATATCATGCTAATTCATTTCTTAATTCATTACACAAACCCTATACCAAATCCATCAACCAATTTATACAATTTCCTCACTTCCTTTTAACACTTACAACAGTTTTTCATTCTCTTATGCTACAGATTTTCAAACTCCATTCTACCATCCATATTCTCAACCAATGCCACTATTAGCATCCCAAATACCTCATCTCACCATGCCAATTCATTTCCAAGCAATTGCACCTTCTATACCTAAGTCCAACATTTACTTTACCATGTCTTATACTCTAGTTCTTCCTAGTTTCTCCAAGGTAACCCTTGCACTCTTTGCTACAGATTTTGCATCCTAGTATTCCCATACCTCAAATACCATTCCATGGTCATTAGACATCCCTACAATCCCCAATACACACCTTGGTTCTCCCATTCACCAAGTCATTCACAAATGCACATATTCCTACCAAAATTTTGCCATGATTCCTCTACTTTTCTTACTTGGCCACACATACCAATTCTCACCAAATTCATTCCTAATCTAGCCACACCCTTACAAGGATCCTACCAGCAATCAATACAAATATAAATCCATCCCAATACACCAATACTCCATCAAACATCAATACTAATACTCATACACAACATACTTGGCTCCAAGGCCTACAATCCACATACTAATCCACAAATACTCAAACTTCCAAAATGACATTACTAATACATTATTTTGGGTTCCTTAATTAGTTCACACATTCCCATTACTCTAATGCAATTGGAACTTAACATTAGGAATGGGCTCTTACCTTGAGCTTTTAATTCCTTCTTTCTTTCTCATTTCTCCTCCATCTTCCTTTCTTGCCCAAATCGGCCACGTGGGGAATGGAGTTCCCAAACTCCATTCCCATCACCCAATGAACACAAAACACTACAATTAATATACTAACCCTTAAATTAATGCCAATTCATTGAAGTGTTTGAAAAGAAATTTCTAGGGTTTACCTTTGGAGAGTTTTAGAAGGGGTTTTAGCCCTTGGTTCAAGAAGGTGAATCCACCACCATTGCTAGGTTGATATTATGCTCAAAGAAGAGAGAGAAAACAAGGCATTACAAAGAGGCAAAAATCGGTTATGGAGTAAGGTGGAGAAAACATGAGTTTTTCATGTAGACTTTTACCTTGTTGGAAAGAGGAGACTCCAAGCTCCATAATGGTGTGCTTTTCTCTTCAAATAGGGAAAACCCATGGGGATGAAATTCATCCTTTTCGAATTTTGAAAAGAGGGAATGATAGAGGATGATGAGGGGAGTTCAAATATGTAATTTGTTTTCGATTTGGAGCTTACATGAGGATGGAGCATGAGGAAGAAGATGGAGTAGCCATGGTTGTTGTGGGGAGCTCCAAAATCGCAGCCCAAGGGAGGAGGAAGAGGGAGAGTACGATGGAGGGGGAAGAGGAAAGAGAGAGGTGAGTGAAAATGTGAGAGTGAGGTGAGAGGGAAGGGAATAAAGTAGTTTTTACTTTATTACTTTTTGCTTTTTGGCTCTCTTATTTAGTTATCTAGTTACATGTGTGTGTGAGGGAGTTATTTTACTGATAAAAACCGCCCCCCTACAGTTATACTAGCTGGAGCATTTTTCGTCTTTTACAGAAAATGCTCGTTATTTTACCCGGTTTAGGTACTGTTCACTAACCGGGCCCGTTTTCCGGAATTTCCTCGTTTCTTTATTTTGATTGGTAATTAAGCTTTCATAAATGCTTAATAATATTTATTTAATGACTGATAATTTTTAAGGGTTCGTTTGATCAGTTAAAATCACGTCTTCGGGTTTTCTCGAAAAACGTGCGTTAAAGCTCTATTAGCGTTTTAATACATTATTTGGATCCGTTTTCTTTGGGAGTTGTTCCCATATATTATTTAGGTCTTATTAAACCTTTAGAATCCATATAATACTCTAACCGAGGTCTCATACCTCCTATGGTTATTTAACGCCTATTTAGCGTTTTCCGTTTTTTAAGAGTTTATTTATTCTTTTGGATTTATTTTTCCTTACTAGTATTAATTAGGTACCATTAGACCCTTAAATACGTATTAGAGAAATTTTAATCCCTATATTTAAGTTCGGGATTTCAGACGTGATCAGCGTAAGTGTTGGGCTACCCCTTCACCTCAATTTGTGCTCAATGTCCCTTGACCTGGCCAGGGTCAAGTTCAACCTTGCACGTCCGTGCAGATGTTATATCGTGAGTGGTTAAACTGGTGTAAAATTAAAAGAAAAGAAATTAAAAACTCAAAATAAACGTCGGCTGCAAACAAATCCCGGTCGTAGTAGTATAGTGAAATTGTAAGCGACCGGATGTCGAACCGTGGGACTAATATACATATAATAGTACCTAAGCGTGTCACCAAAGGGGGGGATTAATTGACTTGTAATATAAATAAAAAGAAAAGATAAAATAAACTAAGTTAGTAAATAAATTAATGGAACTCTGGGTCAGGTTATTATAATCTGCATAATTAAGCTATCTCTACTGGTTTAATAATTTGGCAAGGTTCCTGTTATTTTCTTAAGGTCTAAGTCATAGACTCAAAAGAACTCGTTTACCTGAAAATGCAAGGTTCTAATCAAGGTTCAAGCAAAATGCCTGTAAACGGCAGAGGAGTATTGAGGAATTACATTTGCAACTGAATACTAACTTATTAAATCATAACAAGTTTCCTCCAGTTTTACGGCTTAATTAACCTGTCTATTTATCACCGGTCTGATCAAAATAGATTTAGTAGAGCAATTTAATAAACTCATGACATTTATTAAAAAGGCGAGAGATAAGCTTTAATCGTAACAAACTGCATATAAATAAACCAGTAGAAATATTGCATAATTAATACAAACACATAATAACCGTTCCCAGAGTAAACGTAAACTAGCCTAACATATTAAATAGAATAACAGAAACAAGAGTAATAGAAATCATCTGTAATCACTCCTGCTCGCTCTGCTATTTTGTATACGTAGGGCTAGAGGTGGATTTTGTGGAATGTAAAATAAATAAAATGGAGAAGACGGGAGAAGAGAAATGAGATGGCGTGTGATGTGTGGTGAAGTGGTACGGTGATGGATTGTATGGGTGGTGGATCTCCCTTGTTGAGCAGAAGGCTCGTGGGTTTATATAGAGAAAGGAAGAGACAGCAAAGAAGATAACAGACGCGTGAGGATTTGATTGAGGCGGTGGAAAGATTTGCTCATTGATTGCTCAGGGGACAAAACGTGAAGAGTAGATGGATAAGTTGCAGACAGGCGAAGTCGACGAGCGAAGTCGACGCGAAGAAAACTGGCGCGACTGACTAACTGCTGTCCGCTTCCATGTCCGCATCGTAGCTAGGCGGTTGGTTTGTGTGTTGTCCGCTTTGGTACCTCTCTGTTGTCCGCATGACAACCAGGCGGTTGCATGAGTCTGGCCGCCCTCACGTCCGCACCAATCCCATGCGGTAGCATGCATTGACGTCCGCCTGTCTCCTCTCCTCTCACGTCCGCCCTGGTTTTAGGCGGTACAGAGGCGGTTGCCACCTGAGTCGTCCGCTCTTGCGTCCGCCCGAGATCCATGCGGTCACAAGTGTGGTCGTGACCCATTTCCTTCCAACTTTGACCGGCTCTAGATTCTTCGTTTGGACCCTGTTTTCTGAGCCGTTTGCGTCTATGCGTTTGTCTCTTTATCTACTTCACTCCCAGCTTGGTTTTCCTCATGTTAAACCAATAATTTTGTGAGATAAACAATAAAACATAAACTAGAGGAAAACTAACCGAAGTGGAGAAATGAGCAAGAAAAGTGCTAATATAATATATGAAATACACCTATAAATCATGCTCATTTGGACACTTATCGCACCCTCACACTTATCTTTTTGCTTGTCCTCAAGCAAAACCATGTACCTAAGCAAGTAGGAAATGCTCAATACTAACAAATATTATTATGAAGGGTAGGATAAACATGATCTTTAAACTTTTCGAGGAGTGTGAAAAATCAACTGCTGGTGGCATAGGTGTGCTCAGTAAAAAAATATAGAGTTTCGGGGTATGATCTAAGGTACTTCAATGTTTTTTTGTGTGACTCTGAGAACTTTTACCATGGCCAACTTCTCTCAAGAATGGGCATTGAGAAGAAAACAAAAGGAAAAATAGATTTATGCATTTGTTTCACTTTTGCATATGGGATGAGAAAATGTAGGCATAACGCCTTTGTATTTAAGAACACTCAACTCTCTTTGTTGGTTACCAATGGTGTCTCACAAGTCCCTTATTATTTTTCTTTCTTCTTTGTTTTTTTTAACAGAGAAGCACCCCTTAGCAATCCCTAAGAGAGAAGACAGAAAGAAACCCTGAGCAATAAAATCCAACCATTTGCAGATTATTTGGTCACACCGCATATAAAATGCTCCTCAAAAGTAATCAAAATTTTAAAATTTGTACCATTTATCCTACAATTCATAACAATATTTATTCTTAAAGAGAACAACCCACATATAAAGGGTCCATAATATTTGAATTGGACAAACGCATGATAAGGAGAGAGATTAAACATTTAAGCACAAAATGTCACCAAAAGGGCACACTCCCCCACACTTAAATTGAACAATGTCCTCATTGATCACCAGAAAAACAAGGGAAGGTTTCAGAAGACCTTTTTTGGTAAGTAGATAAAATAGAGATAACACAAAGATCACAAATAAACATTTAAGCACATAAACGCTCCTCTGCAGTTTTTATTTAAATAAAAGCATAATTAAAGAAACTGGTACTTCCCTGATTTTATTTTTGCTAGTTGTTAAAGGAGTTCCCCCACACTTGAGCTTCAGCCTCAAGTAGCGTAGCTTGGTTGCGGTGTAGATATGAAGGTGCACCTGCATAAGACACTAGAAGCAACCATACTACAAACGGGGTTAAAAGTTAGCAAAAATAAAATTTAAAGAGAACCTGAAAATTAAAAAGAGCATAAAAGCAAAATAAAATAAAAGTACACCCGGGTTGCCTCCCGGGAAGCTGCCCTTCTTTAACGTCTTTGGCTAGACGCCTGCTTCGTTATCCTGGATCAAAACAAAACGTTACCTCGGCATATAAAATAAGAAAATTAATACTCCACAAAATCTGGTGTTTGAGGAGGTATTGCCGGGAACGTAGTTCTAACAGAAGACCCGGCGGTGATGCTTTGTCTTCCTCTATTTGGAGGATGTAAAAATCCTCCTCTTGTAGGTGAGGCTCACAGAAAGAACGCTGATTAATATCATCTTCAGAGAAAGTTAATGCTTCGAAGGTGATAATGGCGTTCTGTTTGGATATCTTGGCGGGAGGTGATGGCAATTCCTTCTCTTCATTTTCGAGGATGTAAGTATCTTCATCTTCTGGATAGAGCACAGAGAAGGATGGAAACTGGCGGTAGGCGATTGCAGAGGGAAGAGAATAACTTACATCCGTAGTGGGGTGTTGCTCTTGTTGAGAGATTGTCTCCAGGTAGTCTGGTTGATCTTCTAACCAGAGTTGTTCTTGTAATATGAGACAATCCTCATAATCATGAGCTCCCCCACATACGGAGCAGTATAAATACTGAGAGTAACAAAACTCTTCTTTGAACACCTGTGCCATTTCTTTTTTTTTTGAGTTTTTGTATATAAAACAAAACTACTGAAACAGATTAGAAAATAAAAGGATTAGAAACAAACATAATAATATTATAAACAAAATATAAAAGATAATTAATATAAACAACAAATAAAAATAATATAGACAAAATATTCTAATATACCAAGTGAATAATCCGGGGCTTAGGGACTAGAATAAATCTAGTCCCCGGCAACGGCGCCATTTTGCAGACGTTATATCGTGAGTGGTTAAACTGGTGTAAAATTAAAAGAAAAGAAATTAAAAACTCAAAATAAACGTCGGGCTGCAAACAAATCCCGGTCGTAGTAGTATAGTGAAATTGTAAGCGAGCGGATGTCGAACCGTGGGACTAATATACATATAATAGTACCTAAGCGTGTCACAAAAGGGGGGGATTAATTGACTTGTAATATAAATAAAAAGAAAAGATAAAATAAACTAAGTTAGTAAATAAATTAAATGGAACTCTGGGTCAGGTTATTATAATCTGCATAATTAAGCTATATCTACTGGTTTAATAATTTGGCAAGGTTCCTGTTATTTTCTTAAGGTCTAAGTCATAGACTCAAAGAACTCGTTTACCTGAAAATGCAAGGTTCTAATCAAGGTTCAAGCAAAATGCCTGTAAACGGCAGAGGAGTATTGAGGAATTACATTTGCAACTGAATACTAACTTATTAAATCATAACAAGTATCCTCCAGTTTTACGGCTTAATTAACCTGTCTATTATCACCGGTCTGATCAAAATAGATTTAGTAGAGCAATTTAATAAACTCATGAAATTTATTAAAAAGGCGAGAGATAAGCTTTAATCGTAACAAACTGCATATAAATAAACCAGTAGAAATATTGCATAATTAATACAAACACATAATAACCGTTCCCAGAGTAAACGTAAACTAGCCTAACATATTAAATAGAATAACAGAACAAGAGTAATAGAAATCATCTGTAATCACTCCTGCTCGCTCTGCTATTTTGTATACGTAGGGCTAGAGGTGGATTTTGTGGAATGTAAAATAAATAAAATGGAGAAGACGGGAGAAGAGAAATGAGATGGCGTGTGATGTATGGTGAAGTGGTACGGTGATGGATTGTATGGGTGGTTGATCTCCCTCTTGAGCAGAAGGCTCGTGGGTTTATATAGAGAAAGGAAGAGGCAGCAAAGAAGATAACAGACGCGTGAGGATTTGATTGAGGCGGTGGAAAGATTTGCTCATTGATTGCTCAGGGGACAGAACGTGAAGAGTAGATGGATAAGTTGCAGACAGGCAAAGTCGACGAGCGAAGTCGACGAGCGAAGTCGACGCGAAGAAAACTGGCGCGACTGACTAACTGCTGCTGTCCGCTTCCATGTCCGCATCGTAGCTAGGCGGTTGGTTTGTGTGTTGTCCGCTTTGGTACCTCTCTGTTGTCCGCATGACAACCAGGCGGTTGTGAGTCTGGCCGCCCTCAACGTCCGCACCAATCCCATGCGGTAGCATGCATTGACGTCTGCCTGTCTCCTCTCCTCTCACGTCCGCCCTGGTTTTAGGCGGTACAGAGGCGGTTGCCACCTGAGTCGTCCGCTCTTGCGTCCACCCGAGATCCATGCGGTCACAAGTGTGGTCGTGACCCATTTCCTTCCAACTTTGACCGGCTCTAGATTCTTCGTTTGGACCCTGTTTTCTGAGCCGTTTGCGTCTATGCGTTTGTCTCTTTATCTACTTCACTCCCAGCTTGGTTTTCCTCATGTTAAACCAATAATTTTGTGAGATAAACAATAAAACATAAACTAGAGGAAAACTAACCGAAGTGGAGAAATGAGCAAGAAAAGTGCTAATATAATATATGAAATACACCTATAAATCATGCTCATTTGGATACTTATCAGTCCGTTTTAAACAAATAATTAGTTTAACCAATTCTAATTCTTAACCCTCTGGTTTCTAGTCATCTGGCAATCAATTCATGGACTAGTGTCAAAATCTAAGCCTTTAGATTAATCGTGCAAATTCTCTAACTGTATATTCATACATATATACTCGTGGGTTTTAAACTTCTTGATTTATTTGTAGGTTCCTATATGAGTGTTTCGACAAATTTAGTGATATACTAGTACATATGGTCTAATAAAATCTAGTGCTAGCCCATTGGGTAATTAGTGGTATACTTCCCAATACTTAGTATTATTATGATTTCCTCACACTTACAAATTACTGTTGGATTTACAAGATGATTCATTACTCATCTTAGCCCATCAATTAAACTTTCTATTTCTCCCTTTAATTTTGTTCGAAATTTCCAAATTTTCAATACCTAGTTGTTCATAAGTATTTGGTTTCCTCCTGATATTTCCTTCATCATAAACATTTAGCTGGGTTTTCTTGTTGGCCTCTTTAGGCTCATTTCTATCCGACTTACACGTTATTCCATTTTCCATATTACTCTTTTCTGGTGTGTATGTATGTACATTAGTATTGATGGTTTGGTAAAATCCCGTTTGGGATTATTTCGCAATAGTGGCATTACACATTGCCCTTTTATACGGGTATTATCCTCTTGGCAACGTCTACTGTACAGTATAGTCTTTTCTTCACGGGTTGATTGTATGACATTAAGTAGATGCCAGATCGGGTTTTCCCGAGTTAGAGGAGGCTTTCTACCTCTCTGGCGTTCTTTCTCTGAGTTTAAAGAAGATTGGGGGTGTGGAGGTTGGGCATAAGTGTCTGTTAGGTATTCAGTAGTTATTTAGGAAGAACCCTAACTAACGCGCCTCACATACTAACCCTTAACCCCGTTTTTCCCGAATTCAGGCTTTCCTATACTCGGTACTTCTCTGTTCCAGTCATCAGAGCGCAACTACGCTCTGATACCACTTTCTGTAACACCCCTGAATAGCCCAACAGAAGTTTGAACGTTGCACCAAACGATATTACAAAGTAAGCAGCGGATTCTCGATATCATCCGGGTGCTACAGATGCCAACCACCCACGTGGTTGACAGACCACATCACTAATACTAAGTTACGGTCTGAATGACTAGAAACAGCCCTCTATCAAAACCCATATACAACATATAGTACAACTCCCAAGTTCCGAGTGTCTACAACAAAATTCCCAAATCATATACTAAGAATTACATCTCGGGTTTTATAACAACCCATATATTACACATGCCACTACAACTTAAAAGTCATGCCCTGATGGACTACCCCCATGGTAGCCATCATCCCGCCTACGCTCCGTTATTGTCTGGCACAATACCTGAAAAAAATTGGGTGTAAAGGACTCAACAAACTACGCTGAGTATGAACGTGTGAAGCCCGCATGTTACCGGGCCACACGACTACTTGGTCGAATATTACTAAGTCAATTTACATGCTATAATAAAGCAGTAAAACACGCCACAGTACATCATAGTATCATACACACTTAAAGGTAGTAACACATTAGCAACAACAACCAAGCACAACAAGCTGCTAGTATCACAACAGCAATCATGTACATTATAAAACGTGTGCATAGGCATGTAATACCCATGATACTCACTATGGGATCGTACGAGCGTTGTGTGTTTTCATTTCTTTTCTCTTGTTCCCTTAAAGTGTATTTTCTTTCTCTTTCCTTGCACCAGGTCTGGGGATGTAATTTAGATCCCGTGACCATCTCATGTAGGTGCTAATCATTCCTTGTTTCTTTAAGGGTTACTTATGAATTCTCTTATCACCACCATTTGGAGTACATCTTGTCCATAGCTAATCCTCCATTCCCGGATAGCTCTTTCTCACTCTGTTGTTTTTAAATGTTACTGGCCATTGCCCTGGATACCAAGGGTCCGTCTCCCTATTCCTTTTCCATGTTACTAGCCTCTGCCCCGGATACAAAGGGTCCGTCTCCCTATGCCTCTTAATGCACTGGTCTCTACCCCGGATACAAAGGGTCCGTCTCCCTATTCCTTTTAATATCATTGGTCTCTACCCCGGATACCAAGGGTCCGTCTCCCTATTCCTCTTTATTTTATTGGTCTTTACCCCGGATACAAAGGGTCCGTCTCCCTATTCCTCTTTATTTTATTGGTCTTTACCCCGGATACAAAGGGTCCGTCTCCCTATTCCTCTTTATTTTATTGGTCTTTACCCCGGACACAAAGGGTCCGTCTCCCTATTCATTTTTAACGGGTATTGGCTTATCATCATCGTTGATAGTTCGACACCAGTTGGTACTTTTTGTTTCATTATCATTATAATCTCGACATCATAGTGGGTGTCATTAGCGGTCCTCTATAGTTAGAGAGGAGTTTTCTCTTTGTATAGTTCTTTTGTTTGTCCACATGGTTCGTCATGTCCCACCAATTGAGATTTGCTCTTCATCATCATTAATGAATAGACACCAT
>JAIOTZ010001800.1:0-28473 GCA_023374045.1 Limonium bicolor
CAATGGTGTCGAGTAATATAATTCAGATGATCACATGAATAAATAATTGATATCACTCTTAAACAATTAAACACACAACGTTTGGACCCAAGGAAAACATCAGGACGTTCAAACCACACAATTAACATACCGTTCACCGTTGAGCAATGCTAGCGTGATGTATCACGCTTATCCTCTATAGCTCTCAAAGCTCGTATCTCAAACCCGTATCTCTAGAATATATATAACCCTAATATCAATACTCATGTGTTGAGTCTATTTAATCACCCTAGAATAAATTCTAAACCTTACTCAGTAATTAACCCCTTAACCGATTATTTGTTTGGCTCGAGTCTTCCATTAGAACTCGGGATTTAATTTCTAATAACCCATGTTATTTATCAAGGTTATTCTGATTTGTGTATTTTGCATACCCACATATACATACTGTTATATGTATATATATATATATATATATATATATATATATATATATATATATATATACACGTATATATAGTTCATTACTATATTTATCTGACGAGGTTATAATTCAGCCTTTGTATATTTATATACACACACATACTTACTGATTATATATATTATATATATATATATATATATATATATATATATATATATATCATATATATATATTATATATATACTCATACATATCTACATAATATAGTTTATTACTATATTTGTTCGACCAAGCTATATTCCAACTTTGTATATTCATATACCCACATACATGCGTATCGATATATGTATATATACATATATATATATATATATATATATTATTATGGTTTATTGCTATACTTTATTTGACCAAGTTATATTTCAATTTTTTTTTGAAGAAAGATAAGCTGGATTAACAAAACCAAATATTTACAACCTAAATGCCAAAACTATATAATCTGCAACAGACTGCAGATGAAATAGTCAAGATTAAACCCTGCGAAGTTCAAGCAGATCAAACCTCTTACAAACTCTATAATTCTTCCTGGTGAATTGTAACCGAAATCTACCCCATCTTAGTTTCAACTCCAGTTTGATATCTACAGCACATTGTTTCCAATCAGGAACAACATCAGCAAAAATCGCTCCATTCCTCATTTTCCAAATCTGATATACCACAACACCCACAGCAGCACCGCAGCTTATATACCAATGCATTTTTACACCTAGATCTCCATAAACAAGCCATACAATCAGAAAAGCGAATCGGCAGCTTGCAATCCAGCCAGATGTGAATAACATCTATAAACACCCGTTTACTGAAATCACATTCAAAAAATAAGTGATCTCGAGATTCTTCTAGCCCACAGAATATACAATCAGCAGAAATATTTAAATTCCATCTCCGCAATCTATCCTTACTAGCCAAGCGATTATGACATGCCAGCCACCAAGTAAAGGAGGCGTGAGGGGTGCAGTAGTTTGACCAAAGAATCAAATCCCAACCTTCTTCAGGTAGTGGAGGATGAATAATCTCAAATACCTTGCGCACATTAATGGAGCCATGTTCCTCAATCCACTTCTCCAACTCTCCTCTAAGATTCTGTCTCACCACTCATCTCTTAATTTCAAAAAGTTATTCCACCAAAAGGCATGAGAGCCTCTGAGTTTAACACCCCAAATATCCTCATTCTTCAACAGGTAGACTCTACACCAACGAATCAAAGCAGATTGTTCAGCTCCAGCAAAATTCAATCGCAAGAAAATGCAAAGTATAGCAGCTTTATTCCATGACAGTATTTCTTTTATGCCTAAACCCCCATTACTCTTAGGCCTGCATATGTTACTCCAGGAAACAGGGGCTTTCCTGCTGTTCTCATCCCCACTCCACAGGAAACTTCTAGATTTCCTAATAATCATCTGTACAACATATTTGGGAAACAGAAAAATGTTAGCCCAAAATCTCTGAATGCTCATTAATGTACTTTCAACCAATTGTAATCTTCCTGCGTAACTAAGCTTCCTTGTAGCCCAATGCAAGATACGAGCAGTAATCTTATTCAACAGAGGGACAAAATCTGCAGATTCAAGTCTATAAGTGGACAGAGGAACACCTAGATACTTAGCAGGTAAATCACCTTCTTCAAAACCCAAGATATCCAATATTTTCTGTTTCTCCTCATCTTGAACCCCACCAAAATAAACCTTGCACTTTAGATGACTAAAGAACAAACCAGAAGACCGAGAAAATTCATCCAGTAGTCCTCTAATAATACTAATGGACCCAACATCACCTCTGCAAAAAATCAGAAGATCATCCGCAAAGCACAAGTGATTCAACCCAATCTTACCACACTTAGGATGATAATTACAATTCGGATTATTGCTGACCGCATCCAACAATCTGCTCAAGTACCCATGCAGAGAACAAAGAGAAGAGGGGATAAAGGGTCCCCCTGCCAAAGTCCCCTCTCACCCTTAAGAAACCCTTTACTCTGACCATTAACCAAAATGGAATAGTAAGGTGTGGACACACAACACATAATCCATTTAACAATCTTATCCTGAAACCCCAACCCCACCAAAACTTCCTCCGAAAATTCCCAACTTACACAATCGTATGCTTTATGGATATCCACCTTAAAAGCACACCGAGGTGAAATATTTTTCCTCTTATACCCCCTGAATAATCTCCTGGCACAACAAAACATTATGTGTAAGACATCTATTTTATGTATTGGTCAACTATTTTATGTATTGGTCAACTTGACCACTTGGTCAACTTATGTTGGCTTATCAATGTGGTTTGACTCGGTCAACATTCCAAGTCGATGCTTCATTATAGTCGATATCTATTTATCAACTTGTACTACATTGTATTTAGTACTTTTAATTATGTTTCCACCCATACATCTTTCCACTCATTCCACATAGTTATATAATTCGAAGTGAATTATAATTCCGACTTATAATAATGATATCTGATCATTCTATGTGAGTTGTATTATCTTACATTGTTTTAGTATTTACATATTACTTACTAGGATTATAATTTTAGTTTCATATATATTGTTACATGTAATGTCATAAACACATTATGTTATTTCTTTTAACTTTATAAGGTTTCCAACCTTATATCATAATCCTTGTCTCCATAACATCCTACATGAAGTACTAAAACTCATCTATATAATAACTCCCCTTAGTTATTTCTTGTGTAGGACTTTATAATCCTATTTATGTTATTTATTCACATATCTTTCCTTAAATGTTTACCTTAGTACTATATAATGTATTTTATTCATCATAGTGTTCCTTATACCATAAGGTTTCTGGACATATATCATACTTCCCAAATTTATAATTTAATCTCATCATTTTATGTGATGGTTTATAAAGTATAATTAATATTAGGGAAATTTTATGAAATGCCACTATATTTATGGCTAATTCATGGAATACCACTAAAAAAAGAAAGTCACGAAATGCCACTATATTTTCCAAAATGTCCATGAAATGCCACATATATAGAAAAAAGACAAAAATACCCCTACTAGTTAACAAAGTACTTTTAAAGTTCACGATATGCCCCAAGTGTTAAAAATCAACAAAAATTAACAAAAATATCAAAATACAATAAAATATAAAATTATAAAAAAAAAATTATAAAAAATTAAAAAATTTATTAAAATTAAAGAAATTTTAAAAAAGGAAAATTTATGAAATGTCACTATATTTTTGGCTAATTCATGAAATGCCATTAAAAAAAAGAGAAAGTCACGAAATGCCACTATATTTTCCAAATGTCCATGAAATGCCACTATATATAGAAAAAGACAAAAAATACCCCTACTAGTTAACAAAGTACTTTTTCACAATATGCCCCCAAGTGTTAAAAATCAACAAAAAATTAACAAAAATAACAAAATACAATAAAAATTATAAAAAATTAAAAACGATTATAAAAAATTAAAGAAATTAAAAATAAATTGAAAAAACTAAAAAAATTAAAAATTAAAAAAAATTAAAAATTAAAAAATTAAAAATTAGAAAAAAAAATAAAAAAATTAAAAAATAAAAAAATAAAATATCATTAAAGATAAAATAAATATTTCATATTTTAAAATTTAAAATTATTATATACCATAAAAAGAATATTGAGGTCTAAACAAATAATTTATACCGACTTTCTCTACCAATTTAGTACCATAATTTACCAAATAAGTACCATAATTTTTATCATACATTTTTTTTATTTTGAAAACATTTCTTACAAGTTTTACTATTTAATATTGTATGATATAAATATATATATATATATATATATTCTCAGTCGCTTTATCTCAAAAAAATTATTATGTTTAGAATTTTAGTTTTAAATTTTATCTGCAATATAAAAAAATTATTTACTTTAAGAAATAAATAATAAGTTGCATATTATTATTCTAAAAACGTTGTATTCTACATATCAAACTAGTTTTACTATTTAATATTGTATGTTATATATATTCTCATTCGCTTTATTTCCAATAAATTATTATATTTAGAAATTTTAGTTTTTAAGATTTATCAGCAATATAAAAAATTATTTACTATGAAGAAATACATAATCTAAATTGATAGAAAATAATAATTAAAAAATGTATGGTAAAAGTTATGGTACTTATTGGTATAAAAATTGGTATAAATTATTTGTTTAGAACTCAATATTCTTTTTATGGTATTAAATAAATTTTTAAAAAGGAAATATTTATTTTTTAATACTTAATGATATTTCATTTTTAAAAAAATTTAAAATTATCATTATTTTTAATTTTTTAAAAAAAATTTAATTTTTTTTTAAATTTTTTAATTTTTTTTAATTTTATTGTATTTGGGAAAATTCACGAGATACCCCTATTTTCTTTCGTAATTCACAATATACCCCTGTGATTTTAGTAATTTAACTTTAACATGCTTAAATGCTGTCCAATTGATGAAACTTTACATGAACGATGCTAAAGTGTTATATTTTAGTCCAATATCAATTTTGAAGCTTTTAAGCTCACACGTGACCTGTGGGATGCGAGCTTAAAAAACTTCAAATTTGATATTGGACCAAAATATAACACTTTAGCATCGTCCATGTAAAGTTTCATCAATTTTGGACAACATTTAAGCATGTTTAAAGTTAAATTACGAAAAATCACAGGGGTATATTGTGAATTACGAAAGAAAACAGGGGTATCTCGTGAATTTTCCCATTGTATTTTGATATTTTTGTTGATTTTTGTTAATTTTTAACACTTAGGGGCATATTGTGAACTTTAAAAGTACTTTGTTAACTGGTAGGGGTATTTTTGTCTTTTTTCCATCTATAGTGGCATTTCATGGACTTTTCTGAAAATATAGTGGCATTTCGTGACTTTCTTCTTTTTTAGTGGCATTTCATGAATTAGCAAAAAAATATAGTGGCATTTCATGAAATTTCCCTTAATATTATTTAACCCTCTTACAACATACTCACTCATACCTTAATACAATGTCACACTATTTCATCTCCAACCTTATATTGTAATTCTATAATATTCTTTGCTAAATTGCACCAGCACACTCTTATTCCCGGTAATCTTATTTCTCACCCCTTAACTTTTCAGTAATAATAAAATCACCCTTAAATGTTGTACTTGTTACAGTTGTAACCTTAGTTAATTTATAACCCAAAGTTTCCAAACATTATAATATACACACATACACATACGAACAACACCTAATTCTTTTCCAGATCCCTTCTCCGCACTCATTACTTTCTCTTAATTATATATGGCCCTTTTTATTTTATTTTTATAACTTGAAATTTAATACTAAAACTTTATATTATACATACCAAATTATTTCCAAAAACTACCCAAATATTTTCCTTAAGTTTCCGAATAGTCCCTAGGCTGTTCTAATATTGTTTTCAGCCCAGATTTCCGGTTATCCACATACTTACCCCATAAGTTTTGTAAATGTTACACTTTAATACTTAAACTATATATTATGCTCCTTAATTTATTAAATCTCCAAGTCTATCCCAAAATTCCTACAATAACCCGAATAGACCCCCAAGGTCTCCATAATTCAACTCCAACACCTAAGTTTTCGAAAATTATACAGACATCACAAGTGGTTTTGTAAATTTCATTTTTAACTTAATACTTTATTAGATCACTAACTTAATTACTCCTTTAATTTTGTTTTGGTCAAAACCTCAACATTGGTCAAGGTTGACCACCAAATCACTCCCTTGACCATACTTTCCATAATTTATGAATTTATCTCACTTTATAATATTAATTTACATTTAGATACTTTAACTTCATAAAATTCATATTTAATATTCTCATTTACCAAACAGCCCCCCCCCCCCCCCAATTCGGGTAGTATACATGTTTGATACTCCATATTTTATTTCATCATAATTGACCCCATTAATGAATCTTTTGTTCATTTTAATACTTATAAGGTTCATAATTCCTCTAAAATCATAGTTTTAATTTTATAAATTATTACTTAGCACCCATAATCACCAATATTTATATTAATGTTCCTAAGTGTTCATCTCCATTAAAAATCACGGTTTTCCCCCCAGATTTTCACACAATTATATTAACACCATAAAACTTTATATTTTGTCATTTTAATTCCTTAACACTTAACTAATCATTCCAAAACTTACAACATAAGTTTATATACATATTAAGGTCATGATGGACCCCTAGTTACAGAATAGTCACAGATGTACCCAGTTTATACTCCAAACTTTATAAAAATTGCATTTTAACCACATAACTTAATAAACTTGCTACTTATGTGTTCAAACCTTATTTCAACCTATCCAAAACTTATAATATAATTTTATAAACATAACTGGGTCATTATAAACCTTTTTATACAGAAAGTTTTCGGCTAAGTCCATTACTTACCCCATAATTTTCTAAAATCACATTTTAACCCCTTTTTACATATATCTTGTACATGTAGTCTTAATGTTATTTTCTTGTCTTAAAAACACTACGAACTCAAAATAAAACATTTATACAGTAGGCCATTCGGCCATAATTGTTACCACCCAAAATGACATTAAATTCTAGTGTAAGGAGTTTACCTCCTAATGCTCAAAACTTGATTTTTCCAAGGCACCTTCCAGCTTGAATCCTTGTGTTTCTCAGCCTCAAACAACCAAGGGTTCCCTTTTATTTTTCTGTACAAGTTTAAGGCTTAAATGAAGCCTTATTCACCAAAATTAGTTTAAGAGTTTTACCTTTCCAAGATGGATTTTCTCCACTTGTTCCTCTTGTTTTTGAGCTTGGTTTTGGAGGGTTGAAGGGCTTAAGATTTTGGTCCTGACTCTAGGAAGAGATTTCAAAGATTAGAACTTTTCTATACTCCAAAAATAAGATTAGAAGCTTAAAGCATAAAGCTTTACCTTAGGTGCAAAATGCTAGTATTTTCAGTTCTTTGAGCTTGGTGGTTTCAAGAGCTTCCTTCATGGAGGGAATAAAGAAAATGGAGTCAATGAGATGGGTATTTTTGGTCAACAAGAAGCAAATGAAGAGATGAGAGTTTAGAGCATATTTTACCTTTGTTTATGTTGGATCTTGTTTCTTCTCTAACCAAGCTTATTTTTGGTTTCTTTACAGCCTTTAATGATGGATGTTTTCGGCTCCAACAAGGGAAAGAAGATGGAGTTTGGCCATGTGTGAAATGAGAGAGATTTAGAGCTTTAAACCTTAGTCTTTAATGGAGTTTAGAAGACAAAATAAAAGGGAGAAGATAAGCCTTACCTTATGGCTGGAAGAGAAAGAGAGAAGGGCTGGTTGTGTGCCGACAAAGAAGAAGGGAGATAGGGTTGGTGTGTTATGTAAGAGTTGAAAATCTCTTAAAGCATTTTTTTTATTCTAAGCAAGTACAAGTTTCTTCTCTTTCCTCCTTAATTTAATGCTCTTTTCTTTCCTTCTCTTGCTCTCTTTAAGGTTGATTAATTCAAATGGGAAGGATGGCTGCCAATTTGTGCAAGCATGAGAGAGAATAAGGTAGATATTTGGTGAGAAAAGTAGTATTATAATAAGACTAGGACGTACTTGTTTTCTTTTACAAAATTTTCACTTTTCAATTTCCCACTCTTTCTTCTCTTGTTTATGGTAGAAGTTATGCTGCTTCATTTTTACTTTCTTACTTTACGGCAGCAACATGCTGCTATTGTTACCCTCTTTTTTTGTTCTAATGTAATATTATGTATCCATGGTTTATAACATGTACGTTTATATGTTATATTATGACATATATTATTTCTTGTTAAAATTAGTGTATTAGAATAGTTAATACACTAGGAATTTAGTTTTGGTTATATAAATTAATTTACATGATCTTCCCACATTGTTTGTGGTATTTTTACATGTATCAATATGTTACATGTCTAGTTAGTTTTAGGAGTTACTTCCTCCTTAAGTTGTTACTATTTTACTCTGACCCAAAACATTTATATTCTTAGATTTTTTCTCTTTCATGTGATAGAGGATGAAGAGAGGAGTGGGTAGGAACAAACGGAATTGAAAACGGAGTTGTAACTAAGTTTTTAGAGCCATAACAAGATTAGTGTGTTGTGCAGTCCAGCGGTTTCGGAGGTGGTTTCGGACGTCTGGAACGGCCTGTTCCGGGGGCCGTACTGGAATTGTATTTTTTGCATAGTTTGTTCCGGACATCCGAAACTATGTTCATAGGGGTAAAATACCCCATTTTTGAAGGCTGGAACTCTCCATTTTTGCAAATTCCTTATGGATTTGGTGGTTTTGTTAGTTAGTACACACCATGACACTTAAAACCAACCAATAATTTATATATTTTTAGTTATATAAATGTGTTTAAAGTTATGTTTAATTCTTTTATTAATTCATAACCCTTAGGGGTATTTCAATCTACCCCCCTTAAAAGACTTCGTCCCGAAGTCATCTTTCTCCAATTAGGTGATATAACTACCCATAATGTATATCTATCTGATATAACGTTTACATATAACGTATTGTGCTTATACAGCACCTAGCCAACATTCGTGGCATTGATTTAATCATATATGGATGCAGGCGATCCATCAGCACCATAATTGCTATTAGTTCTAAAACCCTAACTACCACCCCGAGGTGTCCGTATCAATCCATCATTCCACAACTACACAATACCACTCATCCGAGCGTACACAAACTCACATACACACATAACCATTGCCCGTGACAATCAATGAAATCATAATTCTTCCCAAGTCATGTATATATATAACATAAGTATCATGATAGATACAGCAGACAAATGCACACCAATAACCATCCAAGTATCACACAGGATACATAAACATACAACCAAGTGCACACATGCACAAACAAACAAGATACCGAACCAGTATGCCCCGCATACATACAACAAGAACAACACAAACATCACCAAATCCTAGTGTACACCAATGTACGCCAAGAGGCTCTACCCCCCTTAAAAAGGGTTACGTCTCGTGACCCCCTAAGTATCTAACAGTCACTATGAGAAGAGTGTTAGATACTTGGCTCTTATAGAGTCCTCCAACTCCCATGTGGCCTCTTCTGCCTCATGGTTTGACCGAAGGACCTTGACTTTTTAACGGTCTTAGACTTGGTAAGGAGTGAAGTCTACTCCTATCTGAGAGACGGTTCTAACTCTATCCTTTTTGGCCATTAATATATGTGAAGGGTGAGGCACGTACTTCTTCAGCTGAAAGGCGTGGAGTACTTTGTGCACTCTCCTAAACACCTTCTAATGGGCCCACCCGCTCCTTAATGAGGTGCAAACCCATGAACATAGGGCTCAATTTGCCCTTTTTTCTTATCAATGTATTATAGATTGTTTATTAGTAGCAAGTTATTACTTACCCCGTTCCAATGTGACGGTGATATGCCCGGTCTTTCATGCTTTAGGAAACAAAGGTATCTTCATGAAATACCCCAAACCTTGATATGTTGTTTAAATATTAAACTATGGTATATTAAGGCTAAAAATTTTCTTAGAAACATTAGTGAACAATTGAAACCATAGTAAAAACAATAAAGTACCATAAAGACAATTTGAGCAAACACATGCTCTAAGCTTGGAATGAACTTGGTTAGGACCCAAAAGAGCCTACCAAGACTTAATAATATGTAATTATGATTTTATAAGGATAATTAAGTCCTTAAGAAACATTGGTAGACAATTTAAACCAAACAAAACATAAGAAACACCATAAAGTCAATTTAAGCAAATACTTGCCCTAGACTTGGTGTAACCTTGTATAAGACCTAAAGGTCATTCCTAGACCTTATTAACATGCTAATGAACATGTTAAATCAATTACTAAAGAAAACCAAGCTTGAAAACAAGCTAAAACACAAAATATGTTTTAAGGAGCCTTAAAGCACATTTTTTAAAAATTGTCATGAAAATGAGTTTTGAGTGGCTAAATGTCCATCATTACTCTTTAATCAACATGTGTACTACTTAGTATCACAATAGGAAATCTAAATCAATGGGAAATCAAAAATTTCACAATTATGTGCACTAATTTGTGAATAGTGCTCAAATAGTGCTAGTTTAAGACATAAGTCAACATGAGTTGTTTAATTGGTCAACAAAGGCTATAAAATACCCTATTATATAAAGGGGGCCGGTTTTCTAAGTTGTGAGTCATCCAAATTTGTTAGCAAATGAAAGAGCAGAAAGGAAAAAGTAAGTAAAGTAAGTTAACTATTTACCTTTTTCATAAAATATCTTAACAAAAGCATACCTCTCACCTCCCCTCTTCATTTCCTCCATTCACCACCGTATTCTTCTTCTTCCTCCCCTCTCAAAACCGTTGTTGCTACAGCACCCTCCATCCTTGATCTTCTTCCACTTGTAATTCATAGCTCCATGCTCCAAATTCAATTTCAAGACTACCTTTGTCTTAGCTAGACCAAGCTCTACACTTCTATCTTTTCAAATCTTCAAGAACTCAATTTCGGTGCCATGGAGAATCTCCATTGAAGGAGAAAAAACTCATCTCTTCACACCTTGTTGTTCTCCTTTGCTTCAAGGTAAGGAAAATCAAAGAAAATCCATGTTTCCCTTCATTTTCATATATGGCCAAAAATTCACCTCTTAATGGTGCATTATCTTGCTCTTCATTTAGCTTGATTCAATATTCAAAGGACTAGGAGGAGTCCTCTCTTGCTTCTTAATCAAGTTCTCTTTCAAATTCCAAGGTAAATTTCCATTTTAGTGTTTAAAACACTTATGTAAATTTAGGGTTTAATTATGAGTTTAAATATGAAACTTAATACTCATAACCCTTATATGTGTATTGGTTAGAAGATTGACAAGTGATAAAAGCTCCTTGCCGATTTTCAATCAAGAAAGAACTAGAGAAAACAAGTAAGAAAATCTTGAAGAGAAGCGGTAAATGACCTCTCTTAATGTAGTTTTGTGCCTTATGAAATTGAGCTTTAATTGCTTAATAAATAACCTAAAGAGCCAATGGGAAATGAGTTAGTAAAATATCCACAAGGTGGTTATTAAGGGCATATGAGATGTTGTGTGTATTTGCAAGTTAAAGACAATTATTATGTGGGAAATTCAGTGTTTAAGATTAATGCAATTTAAGGGCCTAAGAGTCATGTTATTTAAGGGCCTAAGTGCCAAGAAATTTAAATTATTGCACTATATTGTGATGTAGTGTAGTTTAAAGGTGTGAGCCTCGATTTTAAACCCTATCCTATGTTGTTTAAAGTTGACTGGGATCTAGTCGGGTTTTAGGTCTACTTATAACCTAAGATTAATAACTATGCCATATAACATTAATTATTAAAACCTAAGCTAGCTCACTGGAACCTATTATGACCCGCCAGCTAATTTTAACCTTGATCAAATTAGGAAAGGAGAGTTTGGGTTCGGGGCTTGATATTCGACTTAATTAGGGTTCAATTACTTTCATTACCCCTAGAAGTCGTTTTTCGTCTACTTAGTTTAATTACGGCTTATTACGAGTCGTTTTAACCTAAGTGCGCGAGCTTCTGTTTTTTAGCATTTTTTTTACTGGAAATAAAAGTGAAAGTTGAAATTACCTAAACTAGGGTTTCGGAGGCAGAATTAGGTCAAATTTTGTTTCCGTCCGTGACTACGGACCTAATGTCCGTACCCACGGACCCTAGTTAATCTATGTGGAAATAAAAGTCGAATCAAATAGAAAACGAAAATTTGAAATCCCGCTGCCGTCAGTGGGTGCCCGTGGCCACGGACAACCCGTCTGTGGTCCCGGACCACCCACGTTAGTAATTGAAATATTGCAGTTTGAAGTCGAATTATGCACGAAACTTGACAAACAAGTAACAAGGAAGAAGCAAAAGTAATTAGCAATTTAGAAGCCGAAAAGGGTTGGTTTGAGCCCAAAATTTAACAGAGAGTTAATAAGGTTGTGGGGAGTTAGAAAAGTAGAATTATAACCTGTTTTACCTTCGAATTCAAGATGATTCTTCACGTTGGGATTCTTCGAAGGCTCCGATGATGCCGGTTCCGGATTGAGTTCGACCCGAGCTTCTGGTTGCTGATCGTTGATGATGTTCTTCACGTTTTGGAGGTGGTTTGGTTGATGTTTGATGATTGTTGATGGGTTGGGAGTTGAAAAGTGTGTTTAGGTGGTAATTTCGGGGGATTTTTGATGTGATTTTGGTGCTTGGATGTGTAAAAACGTGGGAGACTTGTGACGGCTAGGTTTTCTGGTTGCTTAAGGTTCTTGAGGTTCTGATTTGATCATGGGATAAGGTTCCTTATATAGGCTTCCTTAAAGATAGAAAAATCCGGTAAAAACTAAGATTTACCGACGTTTTAGCTCAAAAGCTTCCAAAAGGAATTTGATTATGAAATTTTACACATGGGTAAAGGATGATATTTCTGATTTTTATAAAGTGGAATCGAATTTTTTGGATATTGGAATATTTTTAAATTCAATTTCTCGTCAGATTCAATCAGAAATTGCTAGAAAATTATTGGAAATTCGAAAAATCAAAATTCCAACGCCATTACGCTTCAAATGTCATGCTCTATCATGGGTTAAAATGTCAAAGTATTTGGAATTGATTTGACCCTTATTTGGAGGAGAGAGAAAGCCTATAGGGGGCTGAGGAGCCTTGAAAAATTACGAAAATACCCCTGGAGATGACTAAGCTGTCCCTAGTACTCTGAAATGTGCCGATCGAACTGGGAACCCTTGCTACTAGCCTATTGGTAGAGACTCTCTTCCGGGGGGTTGAAATTTTGGGTATAACAGATTGCCCCCCGTCAACTAGACTTTGTAATGGAAATGAAAAGGCTAGTTGATGCTTGAGTGATATCCTAAAATTTTGGATCCTAAAAGACTCTACATGCAGTTGAAAACCGACAAATTGTGTCGAACTGTTCTAAGGCGCTGACTACCTATGAGTAAAGTGAAAGGATGTCACGTGATTCTAAGGCGTCGACCACCTAAACGTAGGAATGAAGTAATGTCGGACTATTCTAAGGCGTCGTCTACCTATACGGATGATATGATGTCAGGCTATTCTAAGGCGCTGACTACCTATAATGAAAAGATGTCAAGCTGTTCTAAGGCGTTGACTACCTAAAGGTGATTGAAAATTGGTGTGGGTCGAGTTCCTCCACTCAAGTGAGTTTGTCTACTCGGATGAGTTCTTCTACTCGGGTGAGTTCTTCTACTCGGGTGAGTTCTTCTACTCGGGTGACTTCTTCTACTCTGGTGAGTTCTTCTACTCAGATGCTGGAAAGTGCAAGACTGTTGAAGTGATGGTCTTATGCAAATGATGAAAACTGATTACTGGAGTGCCAAACATGGCAATGATGATAAGGTGTATGCAATCAAAATGTATGAAAGATACCTGTTCTAAACAGAAAATTGTTGGAAAAGGTGCCAAACGTGGCAATGTTGAGGTGTTATGCAGGAGTTGTAAAATGCAACTAAAATGCTTGTTGGAAGCTTGTCCAAAACAAGGAACTGTTGAAAAATGTGCCAAACATGGCAATGATGAGGATTGGAAATTGTCCAAAGCAAGGCATTACTAGAACGTGTGCCAGACGTGACAGTGCTTGAAGAAAATTGTTCAAGACAATAAATTATTGAAGGAGGTGCCAAACGTGGCAATGTTTGAAGAAAATTCTATTTACTATTTACTGAAAAAGGAAAGTGAAATTATCATTTCCTGACTAAAGATTCCAGACTTGTAATTTATCTCCTAGGAGATGAACATGCTACCAGTGGGGTGTGGTGTTTGATGTGGAGATCTTTTGGGTGGTGATCAGGGCATATATGTGTCTGTGGTGTATGATGTGTAGGTAAGGGCTTATGTGGGCCTGAGGTGTTTAATGTGGAGGTAAGGGCTTATGTGGGCCTGAGGTGTTTAATATGGAGGTTAAGGGCTTATGTGGGCCTGAGGTGTTTAATGTGGAGGTAAGGGCTTATGTGTGCCTGTGGTGGGATGGTGGTGCTCAGGCTTTAGTTTTCAATTGGTGTTGTCATGGCAATTGTTGGAACCAACAATGCCCCCAGTATTTTTCCTTAGGACAATCTGAGCTAGAGTTCATGGCAATCGATCGGAACGATCGATTGCCCCCAGTATCTTCTTTGATTAAACGTGCGAACAAGTCTCATCCTCACAGGGTCAAGGCTTACGCTTTGATGTGGTGCTTCCTACCCTCAATGTGTTTGGTGGTTGCACTCATTTCTCGCTCATGGTCATAACTTTTAGACCATTGAATTCGACATTTAATGGATTTACGCATTTGATCTGTTACTTTCATGTGATTGGACACACAACTATCAAGTCAGAAGTCTTTAAAGCTTATAACGTGGCCATGGGGTGTGATGAAAAACAACGGGACCTTGGAGGGATATTTTAGGTATGTCGAGCTAAAGGGGTGACCAAAGCTTTACCCTGTGTCTTCTCTCTGAATCATCTTCCTTGTCTTGAAGTCGTCTAGCTGCTTCATGTTGATGTTGCTTTCGAGCTTCTGGACTTGGACTTTTGAAATCGTCCTTTACACCATTTCTCCTCTTTTTTGTCATTTGGATTTCCTCAAGGCATTTCGGGTTTGCCTCTTTGTTTTATCCTTTCTTGACTTTGCCTTCGAGGTTCTTGTGTTTCCCGGTTTCGGGCTTCGAGAGCTGTTTTGATGTGAGCTCTTTTGATCCTGTGTCACTCTGGGACCATTTGCGGATCACTTTATCATACCGATAGCAGCGCTGCTTCTTTGAACTGATGAAGATGTTATCTGAGACTTGGGCTCCTCGCTTCCTTTGGTCACCGGGTTAGAAATTCATCATCAGATGGGTTATTTTGTGGAGTTCATAATATCAAAAAGGGGATATATGAAAGGCTCGATGGGGATGCCTAGGGTTTAATGTCAGGGTTCACAAGCTTTTGGCTATGTGGTGCTGTACCTAGGTGCTTCGTCATCCCTAATAGTTGTGTATCCGTTCTTTGTTACTTTCCACAGGTCTAAGAGTAAATTTACAAATTATCTCCTTCGGTCGGAGTTATGCCATTTACCTCACCTTTGAATGTGGTCTCACCGGAGTCGTGTAAAAATGACACGCTCGTTCGCTCATGGTTTTTCCACTCATGACACTCTCGTGAGATTTTCACTCGGAAACTCGTTCGCACGTTTAAACAAAAGACAAAAGATGACGAACTTAAACTTAGATTGCCCCCAGTACTGATTTTGGGTTTGTGATAACAATTCGATAGATGTGGACCTTGAACCTGATAAGTGTCCAAATGAGCATGTTTTATAGGTGTATTTCATATATTATATTAACACTTTTCTTGCTCATTTCTCCACTTCGGTTAGTTTTCCTCTAGTTTATGTTTTATTGTTTATCTCACAAATTTATTGGTTTAACATGAGGAAAACCAGGCTGAAAATAAAGTAGACGAAGAGACGAATGCATAGACACAAACGGCTCAGAAAACGGAGTCTAAACGAAGAATCTAGAGCCGGTGGAAGTTCGTAGAAGAAAATAAGTCACGACCACGTGTGTGTCCGCATGGCCTTAGGCGGACAACACACGCGGACGTGAGAGGAGGTGTCCGCCCCGCAACCGCCCATATAAGGCGGACGTGAGACAATGCCATGCAACCGCCTAAGAAAGGGCGGACGTGAGCCATGCGGACGTGAGGGAACGTGCAACCGCGCCTGTCAAGGCGGTACCATGGGCGGACGTCGGACACAACCGCCTTGTTTGAGGCGGACAACACACAAACCACACAATGCAACCGCCAGCTACATGCGGACACCAAGGCGGTCGTGACTAAAAATCAGCGCGCGCCAGTTTTCTTCTTCGCTCGTCGACTTCGCCCGTCGACTTCGCCCGTCGACCTGTCTGCAACTTATCCATCTACTCTTCATGTGTTCTGTCCCCTGAGCAATCAATGCTCTTCCACGTTCCACCTCTGTCTGCAATCAATCTTCTTCTTCCTCTCCTCTATAAAAAGCCACTGCTACTTCATCAAAAACTACCCACGCTCACATACGTTCCACCCCAAACTCAACACTCAAAATCTCTCATTCCATTTACAGAAATCCTACGTACTCGCTCCACTCTTCTTCCTCTTCATTTCTCCATACACCATCCACACCTCCGTATTATTATTACGTCCAACCTCTGTCTGACTTATTACCAGTTAATATGTCAGGCTAAAGAGGATTTACTCCGGGTGAAGGTTTAATTATGTATTTGTATTAATTATGCAATATTTCTACCGGTTAAAATAAATTCAGTTTGTTACGATTAAAGTTTTGTTTCTCTCCCTTTTTAATAAATTTCATCGATTTATTAAAAAGCCTTACTAAATCTGTTTTTAATCTGATCGGTGACGAACAGACAGGTTAATTAAGCCGTAAAACTGTAGGAACTTATTTTCATCGTTTAAGTTAATACAAGTTGCAAGAATAAAATTCCTCACACTCCTCTGCCGTTTACACGCATTTTGCTTGAGTTTTCATCGGACCTTGCATTTTCAGGTAAACGAGTTCTTATGAGTTTTCATCGGACCTTAAGAAAATTACAGGAATCTTGCCAAACTATTTTATTAAACCGGTAGAGATAACACAATTAATCAGATCATATTAACCTGAACCCGAAGTTCCGTTTAATTCATCTTCACTTCACTAAATTAATATGTTATTTACTTTTCAGAAACAAGTCAATTAATCCCCCCTCTTGTGACACGCTTAGGTACTACTTATTTCACTATAAGTCCCACGGTTCGATAATCCGGTCGCTTACACTTTTCTATACTACCACGACCGGGATTTGTTTGCAGCCTGACCTTTAATTTGAGTTTTAATTTCTTTTCTTTTAATTTTACACCAGTTTAACCACTCACGATTACACGTCTGCAAAATGGCACCGTTGCCGGGGACTTGATTTAATCTAGTCCCTAAGCCCCGGTTAATTCACCTGTTATATTATAATAATCTGTCAATATTATCTTGTTAATAATCTGACTTGGACATCAGACTTCTGATCTGACTCGGACATCTAACTTTGGACTTCGGACTTCTGACATCTTAATATTATTGTCATTTCTTTCCATTGTCCTTAAATTTCCAGTATACTAACTACTAACTTCAAATTTCTGTCATTTCTTTCCATTGTCATTTCAATTTTTTGTCATTTCTTTCCATTGTCTCTAACTACTAACTTAAAATTTCTGTCAACTAATTCCTAACATTTTTATTTATTCTAACACATAACGAGTTTCTTTCCTCTGTTTTGAGTGGTGAATGCCTTTTACCAGGTCAAACAGCCTCCCAGAAAATATTAATAATCACACGGTTGGTTACAATCCAGAGATCGAGAGAACCTTTCTGCGCTCCCTAAGGCAGAGACGAACTCAACAATACATTACCACCACAGTGAAAGAATCTGACCCGGAAGCTAATATGGCATCTACACCAGCGACAGTTCGAAATATCAACAGGCCGTCTAACCAAGGACAACAGCCTGCTATCATCCTTCCTCACCTTAGCCCATCCGAATACGATGAGTGGCAGAAGCTGAAGCCATATCATCAGATCAGATGTGTAAAGGAGCTGGGTATGTTTGATGGTTCCAGTCCAGACGAAGCCCTGTTACATGTTACTAAGTTCTTGCAACATGCCAACAGTCTTACTGCGACCGACGCAGTACTCCAATATGCAAGATTGTCACTATTCCCTCACAGCCTGACGGGAAACGCGAGCAAGTGGTATCATAGCCTAACACCAAGTACCATTGGTACCTGGGATGACATGGCCACCAAGTTCTACGATAAATTCCTACCCCCGAGCCGAACGTTGGAGATGATTGCTGAAATCTATAATTTCAAGCAACCAGGGTCGGAGAATATTTGTGAAACTTGGGATCGTTTCAAAGGACTACTACTTACTTGTCCTCACCATGGTCTGACGAAAGAACAAGTATCACAATTGTTCTACAAAGGCTTGATCGGTTCATGCAGAACAATGGTATTATCCTCCTTAGGGGCCGATATTCTGAAAAAGCCAGGAGCACAATTTCTGAACAGCATGGAGTCTCTCTGTGAAGAAATCAGAGACTGGGCCTCCGGTGGATCAAGGAGCGGTACTCCAGGTTTATATCATGTTGGGGAAAGTGATAACAAGTTTGACCAACTGATGAAAAGCCATGAGCAACTCATGGAAAGCAATGCTCAGCACGCAACAAAAGTCAGTACTCTGCAAAAAGTGGTAGAGCAGATGGCTATGAACTCCTACCCCCAGCAAGCTAAGTCGATGATTTCCCGATCATCTACAACCCCTCCAGGCTATGCACCTCTGTCCCAATCATCTCCTGTTATTTCTTGTACACAATGTGGTGGACCTCATGACTATGAACAATGCCCCCAGCTACAAGAATTAAAAGCAGCAGAGGAGGCAAACTATCTCACCAACAATTCAGGATACAGACAACCTTGGCAACGTAACATGCAATCCAACCTTCGCTACTCAAACACCGACAATATCCAAAACCCACATACACTTCAACCATCTCAAAATTACAGACCTCAGTCCAATTTCCAAGGAGGCCAAAGGCAATATCAACAACAGCCTTATGGCAATGAAGCTTCATCGAGTCGACCGACTCAACCTCCTTCGAATCCTGAGTCTGATATGTCTCAAATGCAAGAGATGTTTAAGGCGATGATGGGTAAATCCCGAGATACGCAAGAAGAGGTCGCAGCTCTGCGCAAAGACCAAAAAGCCTTGCAATCTCAGATTCAACAGTTACTCACTCAACAAAGGCCACCTGGTCAATTCCCTTCACAGACTAACCCCAATCCAAAAGAACAAGCGAATTCAATCCTTATAGACGATGGCACATTCCAATCAACAAACTTGTGTGCAGTCTCCTTAAGGAGTGGACGGGAACTTGTCACCAGAAAAGGAAAAGAAAAAGAAAATCATGAAGAGGCCTACATCAATGACGAAGACACAACCAATCCAGCCTCACCTCCCTCAGAAATCCAAGTTCCTACTCCTGCAACTCCACCTCCATCTCTAGTTACCATCGACATCCCAACTTCCACTCATAAAAACAGTGAACTCCCGTTTCCCAACAGAATGAAAAAGAAACACCTAGATGAGCAGTTCTCCAAATTCTTGAGTATTTTCAAGAAACTGACCCTCGACATACCTCTTATTGATGCTTTGCAAGAGATGCCTAACTACGCCAAATTCCTTAAGGATCTCTTGACAAAGAAGAAAAAGAAACCTGGGAAAGAAACAGTGCACCTCACGGAGGAATGCTCTGCGGCTCTTCTTCGAGCGCTTCCCCCCAAACAAACAGATCCGGGAAATCCCGTAATCCCGTGTTTTATTGGTGGGGTAGACTGTGGAAGTGGTCTATGCGACCTAGGAGCCAGCATTAATATCATGCCCTACGCCACCTTCTTGAAAGTAAAAGGAGGAAATATGCAACCGGTTCCTTTCAAACTCCAACTAGCAGACAGATCAGAGATCAAGCCTATGGGTATAGTCCAAGATCTGGTAGTTGGAGTCTCTCGCTTTATCTTTCCAGCTGACTTCGTCATTTTAGAGATGGACGATGATGTTGAGGTTCCCCTGATTCTGGGTCGACCGTTTCTAAGTACTGCCAAAGCCATCATTGACGTCCACGATGGGAAAATCACTCTACGGTACAAGGACGAAACGATCGAATTCGACATGCAGAAAATGATGAAGAAGAGTTCTAACTTGTCTCCTCATGCTAAGACAGTGGGATTATGTGATACCCAGTGTAGGGGTCACCTCCCACATCGATCGGGAGAGAGCACGAACCATGCCTTATAGGTGTGGGGATACTCTTCCCTTGTGTGAGGCCTTTTGGGGATGGTACCCCGAGAACAAAACCGTGCGGGCTGCGGCCCAAAGCGGACAATATCACACATCTGGGTTAAGACTGGGCTGTTACAGATGGTATCAGAGCCAGGCCCAGGTCGGTGTGCCAGCGGGGACGCTGGGCTCCCAAGGGGGGTAGAGTGTGATACCCAGTGTAGGGGTCACCTCCCACATCGATCGGGAAGAGCACAACCATGCCTTATAGGTGTGGGGATACTCTTCCCTTGTGTGAGGCCTTTTGGGGATGGTACCCCGAGAACAAAACCGTGCGGCTGCGGCCCAAAGCGGACAATATCACACATGTGGGTTAAGATTGGGCTGTTACAGATTGAAATACCCCGACCATAAATATGGCGATTTAATTATCCTGATAGGTATTTAAGAGCCTAATAATGATTAAGAAATATTGGTAAGGGAAAATAAATGCAAAAGAAATAAAGAAACGCTTAAAGAGCGAAAAACGCTAAATAAGCGTTAAATAACCATAGGAGGTACGAGACCTCGGTTAGAGTATTATATGGATTTTGAAGGTTTAATAAGACCTAAATAATATATGGGAACAAATCCCGAAGAAAACGGATCCTTAAAACGGATTAAAATCACTAACGAACCTTAAAGCGCGTTTTTCGAGGTAACCGAGAAAACGTGACCTTAAGCGGGTCAAATAGACTCGTAACAATTTTGGCCAACTAAATAATCATTAATAAATATTAGTGAGACTTTAGAACCAATAAAAATCAAGAAAACGAGAAATTAGTAGAAACTGTCAAAAACGGGAAGTTGTGGGGTAGAGATATAAATAACACAAACTTATGTGTCCACTTTTAAAATAAAAGAAAAGATTGTGTGTGTGTGTGTGCTAGTGAGCCGGCCCCTATCCCCCTTTCTCACACACTCACTCACCCCCTCTTATTTGCAAAACAACAAAAGCAATAAAAGTAACCCCCCCTCACTTTATTCTCTCTCCTACCCTCACAACTCCCTCACTCACGTACTCACCTCCTCCCTCACTCTCTTTTCTTTCTTCCTTCTCCTTCCCAGCGACATCTATGGAGTTTTGAAGACCACTCACAAACTCCATCTTCTTTCCTCTTGTAACTCCCTCAAATCTCCTCCAAAAATTACAAAACTTGTACCGTTGGAATCCTCTCCTCAAGAGCTACATTCCTATCTTTTCAAAAATCGAAAACAACAACTTTCACCTCCATGGGTATGGAGCATTTGGAGCTTCAAGACCACCATTAGAAGGCCCTCCTTCTCCTTGTTCTTTTAAGGTAAAAATATTCCTAAAAACTCCATCCTTTTCTAGCCTCAAGGGCAAAACGAAAATGAAAACTAAAACCTTTGTTGCTCCTTGTATCCTAGCCGATTTTGGCATCTTGGTGGAGTTGGAAACTTTGTTCTTGAACCACTCCAAGCTTCATTTGCACCCTTGCAAGGTAATGCAATTTTCTAAACCCTAAAACCTACATTAAAGCTTAAATAATGTTAGGGTAGTTTAGTATTGAAATGGTGTGTATTGCTATGGGTGTAGTGTTAGAATTGGTTTATGAACCGGTGAGAAGAGGAGAGGAAGAGGAAAAGAAGAAGCAAGAGGAAGAAAAGAAATTAGAAGAGAAACAAGGTAAGGATACTCACCTTTGTGTAGCCTTGTATATGTATGGATGTAACAGATTTTTTAGAAGTTTGAAATGAGTAATGGAAATGGTATTGTGTAGTAATGTATGGTGCAGGAGAATCTAAGTGCTTAAAACCGTTGAAAAACATGTAAAATGTATTGAAACTTAGTTAGGTATTGGGTTGTTGAGTGCAGGAATTTTTAGTAGTGTTTTAGTATTGGTAAATGGGTATGGGAGCTTGTATATTGATGTTGTGTATAAACAGGTGAGATGATGTTAATGTGTGAGAGAAACCATGTGGAGAATGTTAATAACATAGGGGAGACTATGTCAAATTTTATCTAGGAATTTGAGGACTTAAGTGTTCAAGATGAGAAAGCAACCTAGGTAGTGACTAGGTGTATGTGGAGAGTATAATGGGAGCGTTTAGTAGCTTGTAACAGATTTGGGTATGATTCGTTAATGGGATGTAACTAGGAAGTGAATGGATGTATTTTGGGATACTAGGAGTAGCATTAGTTGAGGAAGTAATGGAGGAAATAAGAACCCAAAATCTGTAACAAAGTGTATGGAGATACATTGGAGAAGTTAGGAAGAATTAGTGTGGAAGGATTGGTGACAAGAGTGTTGAACTTGGGTACAGGTATTGTAGTGGCTTGGGAATGAATTGGAGGGTAAGATAATACATTGTAGGCTTTGGAAATGGCATTAGGAGATGAGAATATGCATGGGGGAAGTAGGAGCAAAAATCTGTAGCATTGGAGGATGAAAAACTGTTGTAAGTGTGGAAGGGAAGTGATGAAATTGAGTAGTGGATTGATGGATTTAGTAAAGCATTTGGTGGATGAACTAAGGCAATTTGAAGGGCCTAGGTAGTTTTAAACATGTGAGATTACATGTAAGAAGATTGGAGAAACAATGGGTAAAGTATGGGACTGAAAACAGAAGTAAAAATGCAAACATTGGGCCGGACTGAACTTGCGACCGGACTTGCAAGTTCGGTCGAGCCCAGATTTACAAAGACGGGAAAGCTTCTGGAATCGACCGGACTTGCGACCGAACTTGCAAGTTCGGTCGGACCAGAAAAATTCTCCCGTCTGTAACCTACTGGAATTGACCGGACTTGCGACCGGACATGCAAGTTCGGTCGGCCAGAAAAATTTCCGTCGAGTAAGCTACTGGAATGGACCGACCTTGCGACCGGACTTGCAAGGTCGGTCGGGCTAAAATTTTTCCGTTAAGTAACTTACTGGAATGGACCGACCTTGGGACCGGACTTGCAAGGTCGGTCGGCCCTGGAATTTTCACCCGATGTAACCTACTGACTCGGACCGAACTTGCAAGGTCGGTCGCAAGTTCGGTCGGGTCAAAACTTACAAAAAAAAACTATAAGACCATGGTTAGTATATGTATGTATGTATATGTATACCCACCTATACGTACGTGCATATATGTGTAAGTAAACCATTGTTAAGTAATTAAAAGTAAGTAAATAAAATGTAAGTATAAGAATGTGAAGACCTAGTAAGTATGAGTTAGGAAGCGTAAGGGTAACCGAATTAAGTTAATGATAGTTAGATTAATTATTCGGTTGTATGTATATCATAGGATTTGAATTGTGAATACCGGAGGAACGTTGGGATACAAGTATGACGGTGAAAGGTAAGATTTCTTCATGCCCTGTATCCTAATCTGGTTACCCCGATTTGTGTGCTTATTTGACCACCTAAATAAGATAAATGCATGAATCGGACTATATTGCACTTACCTGTGCTTGACTTATGTTGTGCTTGATATTTATTGTCTTGAGCACTAGTTTGTATAATTCATGAAATATATGAATGATGATGAATGGTATTCGAACCTCGTATTGTACTTGTGTAATGTATTGTACCTCGTATGTATGTGTATATGTGTATTGTATTATTGTGGCTTGGATGTTGACTTGTGCTAATTCCTAACTATCTAACTCCTAACTTAAGTGAGTAAATTGGAATGAGTACAAGTCCGATATAGCTTCGGCCACGCGTGAGGATGCGGAGTCACAAGAGGTTGGTTGCAATTCCTGACTCTTAAACTGGTCCGCGGCCCAAATCCCTTAAATGGGTAGCATCCCGGATTGGTGAGTCAAGTAAATCCCGGAGGTGGGACGGTGTAGTCCCCAGGGCCGGAGGTCCCGACGACTTAACTTGAGTAAGAGTAAGAGTAAGTAAGTATGGATCCGTAAGTATGTATGAGTATGTATGCGTATGTATGAAGTAACGAGTAAAAGAGTAATCCCCACCCGATTAACCCGGGTGGACCAATGAAGCTAACAAGAATTGTATATTGTGTATGTAATGTATATGTATAATTCGGAAAAAGGTGAGTATGCATTGAATGTCTTATGTTGTACTTCTTGTATGTAATGAAGTGTATGTATGTGTGTATGTCTTGCGTAACGTATTGCAATATTATGTATAAAAGCATGTATGCATGTATGTTTGAATGAAATCAACCGCATGTGTACGACCAAGTGGTCGGCGTACCCTCACTAGTACGCGGGGTATGCGGTTATCATGCTCGGGAAAGCTGACCCCTTCGGGGGATATTTTTTAGTGTGCAGGTACCCGAAGCGAATATGGTCGAGGAAGAGACCGGAGGCACACCCTTGTAATTAGGAGTAAGTAGTTTGTGAGGAACGGGTAGTAAGTAGACTCGTAGTGAGTACGTATGAACTTGAAGAGGTAGTATATCTGTATAAGGACCTTAGTAAACTCGGTATGTGGATTATATTGTATTGTATTTAAAGTATTGTATCGAATGGAAGATTGTAGCATTTATTGGTATACGGAGTGTGTATGGTGGGTATGTAACACTCGGGATTCCGGTCCATCAGACCGATGCTGTATGTAGAAGAAGTAGCCTTGTTAGTCACGTGGGTGACTAACGGCATTGTATCACCCACTGTATGTAAGTATGTATCCGCTGCGTGTATCTGATGTGTAGGGAGATTGGACGGTAAGCACAGCATTAATAGTAGGGGTGTTACAAAAAGTGGTATCAGAGCGAAGTATCGCTCTGATGACTGGAAATACCGAGTTTAGGAATACCGAGTTAGGAATTAGAAGCTTAGGGCTAAGGGCTGAGTGTTAGCATTAGAGATATGCTAGTTAGGAACTACCGGTGAGTACCGGATACCTACCATACCAGACCCGCCCTCCACATACCCCACTGTATAACTTGGGAAAGGACGCCAGAGAGAAGAAAAGCCTTCTCATACTCGGGGAGAACCCGATCTGGCAGTGGTGAAGCAATCACACGGTAAACAAGAACCGACACATGGTAGATTCCAAGAACTGGAAGACCCGGAGATGGATTCCGGTTGAACCACAATACCCGCACTAATAGCGGTGGAGTAAGCACTCCAACCACCAGGAGGCTACAACTTACAACAGCATGGGGCGACATGCTCAGCAGTCGCAGAACCTAACTAAACAACCAGCAGCAGGAAAGGAAGCACTAACCGTGCAACGGAATGAAAAAGGGGAGCAGTAACGGAACCCGAGACACAAGTCGACGGGATAGTAATACTTGAATAATACCACCAACGGTACGCTAACTGACTAAGGACATAGGCGGAAGCGGTTAACTCCAAAACTATGACGCCATTAAGGTTGCAATACCTGGCCAATATAGCTCAGACAACCACAAGAACAACCATGAGATATAATCCAATAGGGCTACAAGAGTAGTGCCTAAACAAGGAAGGTTCAGTAACCACCACAGATGTGTGGGAACGAGCCACCAGGAACGACGCTAAACCAAATAGAGTGGGAATCTCCAAGGATTGGAGAAGTACCCAGATCTACGACAGCCATGTCTAGACCACCAAGAAGCTACCTAAAGGAGCGAGTGTACCAATTATAGATCAATAAGATCGAGGGAAGCGTCAACGAGACTAACAAACACAAATGGAAACCATACCGAGATTGGCATAGGATTATCCAAAAACCACCGATACCACGCACTTGCCAAGGCAAGTGCAGTAAAGACAGAGATATGTAAAGGAACACTAACACGTCACAAGTACATAGTAATGTACGGTGACCGTAACGAAACAACCACAGGAATAAACATCCTAAAACTGAAGGAATGGAACCTTGGAAAGGCCTAATGGCCCGACCACTGTATTTAGAACATACCAGTCAGCGAGAAGCTAGACTAGGTCAAGACCTCAAACATGACTATGCCATGGGAGATTTCTTTTAACACCGAACCATTGTTTTAAAACCCAAAATTTTCTTTAAAACCATAAACCTTCTTTTAAAAACCTTGGATTTTAAAACCAGACCAACAGCATTATGGTGAGTATCATAGGATGATACAAGAGGAGTTGGCAACAGAATACTTCACCTAGGCGTGTGACGAACACTACGAGTATACCCGTTACGGGATGTGGGACAACCGCACTCCGAAGGAGCTTGCGGGCCCGACTATAGTTGGGTAAGTGGTAACGTATCAACATGGTACCCCACGTATGTATACATGTAGTGTCCGACACGGGAAGTAGTCAACTCCGTTCTACGGACCATGAGTGAGTTCAATCAGAACAGCTGGACACCTCAGACGAGCAAGTATCAAGGAACTCAGAGAACCCAGCTGAAGATGAGGAATAAGAACTAGGAAGTGCAAGAGCACATACTAGTAAGTATAGACATTGGATATGTCTCAAATAATCCAAACAATACATGACAGCTAGAAGGTATACCCAGCCTAAACACAGTAAGGCAATCGCCTAACGTGAACACCACGATGCTCAACAAACGGGACAGAATTCCCAAGAGCAACCCCAAGATTACCGCAAGTATACTCCATCATTGAAGGGAATACCAAACCTAGTCTTAAACACTAGGAACAAGTGTAAGCAGTCTACCCAAGAACGGGAGGCGTTATGACCCAAAAAGGGGAAAACTCAAGTACAACACCACAAGAAGGTATAGTGGACAACACGACATCAGCATTAGCCGGATGTAACGGCATGCTTCAACAGCACTCAGGAGCAATCCTTGAGGGGTGTCTGCATTGCAACAGTCGAACAACAGCGACATGATAAAAGCACGAAAGTTAGAACGAACACTCGGTTAGGACCCGAAGGGATTTCACTTAACAGGAAATGCCCTAAGATACTGAGAGACACTTATTAACACCATTTGCCTAAGAAGGTCTCCTATGAACGGAAGCATGATGCCACGACTTACCACGGAGCCCAATAATACCCCCAACCCACGACAGTATACATGGAGTGGAAACATGTATAAGCAGCTTGCAAGAGCATAGCTGGCAGCAATATGGCTCTAAGGCCATAAACCTGATGCGTGGTGTAACCTTAAACGGTTGCAAAACCCGCACCATCACTAACAAGACTTGCAAGAAATATTGCCTCATACGACAAGAAATCAACAACTGGACCATAAATTCAAACCCAACATTCTGAGTGGCTTGGAGTAATGGCCAACTCAATGTCACTGTCACTAGAGCACCAGCCTAGTTTGCAGTTGACGGAGTTCCTAATTACCGCCATGCCTTCTGTAGCAATGGTAGCACAGAGGCATGAGAATCATGATAATGCCAATATTGGCCTAGTCCACACTTGGACACTACGAGAAACCCAAGGGAAGGTACCCCTCGTCAACCGAAGATCACAAATGCGGTGATGATGTGAACCCTTAGAAAAGGTTTCCACTTACTATAACAATAAACCACGCAATAGATATTGCCAAGGGGTGATGGAATAAGGAAATCAGATTTCCAAACCATTACGACTTAAAGGAGTAAGCATACTCCACATGTACTCAAGCATGTGGTGAACCATTGTGTAAACACCTACATAACAAACCTTGTCATTAGACCTATGAGTGGAGACAAACCCCTCAACAAGAACCTTCACTTGTCAGTGATAGAATACCCTCCAATTGGAGAACGGGACCAGAAAACCCTTGAAGTTTCATGGGATGTCCTGGTAATATACATACAAGCAAAACTACACAGCCAGAGCCTAAACCAATGCTCAGCACTGAAAGGCAATAATTATCAAAGCAATTAATGTGAACACACATTGAACACATGAATGACTAACGCTCAAGAGAGCTTATGACCCGATGAGTTATCTCATCCTTGGTCAACCAAGATACTTGGTAAATTGTATCACAAATGATGATAGAATGTGAGGTAAGTTAACCTACACATAAAACCTAAGTGGAATACATCTCCACATTGGGACAATAAGATTGCTGTATGCTACGACAACCGTCATACACACACACACAGGGAACTCCTAGTGTATTTACACCATAAGGAAATGGTGCCAAGACAATGTCACTAAGTAAAAGGAACTACCACAGTAACAGAAACAGTAGAAACGATGTTGTACAATGAGTAAGAATACGGTGCGCACAAGCGACCGCTATGAGGAAGTAGTTAT
>JAIOTZ010001801.1:0-28454 GCA_023374045.1 Limonium bicolor
ACCACCATCTTCTTTCTCTTATCAAGCTCTTCAAGTCTATCTTCTTAAAACTTCAAGAGCCCCATTTCGGTGCCATGGAGTTCCACCATTGAAGGAGCTTGAGCTTGTGTTTCTACATATTATTACTCTCCTTTGCTTCTAGGTAAGGAATCTCAAAGGAAAATCAAGTTTCCCTCATGTTTTTATCTTGACCGAGAATCACCATTAATGGTGCTCTTTGTGTGACTTTGTTCTAGCTTCATTCCAACCTTTCATGGACTAGGTGGAGTCCTCTCTTGATAGATATTCAAACTCTCTTCAAAGACCAAGGTAAAACAACTACATTAATGTTTTTGAAACAATGTAAACCTAGGGTTTACAATGAGATGAAGCATAAAGCTTATATACTCATTTCAATGTTGGTATATTGTTTAGTAGTTGGCAAGGAATCAAATACCTTACCGGTTTTATAAGGAAACAAGAAAGAAGTTTGGGTGGAAAAGAGGTAAATATACTAACCTAATGTGGTTTAATGCCTTAGGAGAAATGAGCTTATGATGCTTGTTAAAACTACCTAAAGAGCAAATGGTGAATGACATAGTAAAGTGTTCTCAAGGAGACTAGTAAAAGAACATATGTCTTGGTGTATGTATTTGCAGGTCAAAGGCATTATATTGTGGAAATTCAGTTTTTAAGGTTTATGCAATTTAAGGGCCTAACCATGTTATTTAAGGGCCTAAGTGCCAACTTTAAGTTTGCTTGCACTATATGGTGTTAGTGTAAATTTGGTGAAGTTATGTGTGTGAGAATACTATGTGGACTTAGTGTTCTTGAATGTTTATGGTGAAAACCAGATTTTGGAATGTATGATGTCTAAAGAACCCATGAAAAATTTTAAAATGTATAAGGAGTTTTAAGTGCTTGAATGAACTTGGGTGAATCTAGGAATTGTTAGGAATGAGTAAATGTTTCACTAAGGAAGAAACGTGCATTAAGGTGTTCTAAGGTGCTACAGGATTTAGGCATTATCTTGGAAGTCCTAGAAATCAAATGAGTGTTTCTAGGGTGTGTCAAAGTCTTGGAGAAGTTTATAGGTTTAGGTAATGATTGATGAATAAGGAGAGAATCTGTTTAGGTAAGGTTGAGTAAGGAAGTTTTGAAGTTGTGAAAAGGAGATTTAGTTAGTAAGAAAAGAAGTTGAGAGATGATGTTAAGGTGTAGAGGAACACCTTGGTATAGTGGTCATTATTGGTGAAATACCATTAGGAATCTTAAGGAGAAACATTCCAGTGCTAAGAATTTGTAAGGAATTTGTGAATGATAAGATGGTTTTGGTGTGTTATTTAGAGAGTTTAGTACATGCTAAAGGTTGTTTTGAAGTGCCCAAATGAGGTTAGGGTGTACTAGGACATATGGGGTGAAGTTTGGAGTTGAATGAGAAAGGAAAACAAGGGTCTGGGCAACCGAACTTGCGACCGAACTTGCAAGTTCGGTCGAGCCCAGTTTACCCTGCGAGAATTGGCTTCTGGAATGGACCGACCTTGGGGACCGGACTTGCAAGGTCGGTCGGGCTTTCATTTTGTACGGATTAAGTTTCTGGAACCGACCGAACATGGGACCCGGACTTGGCAAGTTCGGTCGGGCTTGAATTTTCAAAGGGAAGAAACTCTCGGGAATGGACCGAACATGCGACCGAACTTACAAGGTCGGTCGGAGTAGAAATTTTGACGGTAAAGTGTTCTGGAATGGACCGACCTTGTGCAAGGTCGGTCGGTAAGTTCGGTCGCACCAAAAACATGGGTTAAGGTTTATGAATGATATGTAATGATGGGGATTGATTAGTAATGATGTTATAGTTGTTAAGGACATGTTAGGTGAGTTTTAATGACAATTAAGTGGGTGAAAAGTTGTATTGAATGTAAAAGTAAACAGTTAAAAGTGAAGTTATGTACTAAGTTAACGGGGAAAAAGTTATAAGCATTAGACATTAAGTAATCGTGCTACCCCGATGTTAATCAAAGTACATGTAATGCTATCATTTTTCGCGAATTGCTCGAGGAACATAAGTGGACGTGGTAAAGTGGACTCCGGGACAGGTATGGTTTTTTGCAACCTGTGTCCTACCGGATTACACCGGCTTGTATGCCAATGTGTTTTTCTGAGTGTTGCCACCTTATAAGATAAAAACATGTAATGAGTTTTAAAGTAATTCATTTATGTGGCGCTTTTAATCTCCGATACCGTTTAAATCAAATAAGTGCTAAACCTTAACTAACCAGAACTAGAAACATGAGAGATCGGTATTCGGAGTTAACGACCCAAACTTTGGGAACGTCTAACCACGGCTATGTGTGAGTTAGTTGGATATTGTGGTGTATGCAAGTGTGTGAACCTCCCTTGCGTGCTTAACTCGTTATGATACCGTATGGTGTGTGGATGTGGTAGGCTCCATAATGGATCTCTAACTATTTATTTATGAGTATATATGTACTAATGGGGGGGAGGAGTCCGGTTGTTTCCGGCCACGCGTGTGAGGATGGGGGTCGTTGTCATTCCAGGTTCGACCCTCTTATATGTTAAGATTGAGTTCCTTTCCCGGTCTTCAATCTCCCACAAGCTTACTCCAAAGCTTTCCTATTCTGACTTATGATTGGTTTAGGAGGAACATGTGTTTGTGTGGTGTGTTCGGGCCTCCAACCCGAACCATCTTAACTTAAGTTACTCGTCCGACTATTAGGACGGTAATAAGTGTTGTTGTTATTGTATAACGAGCTTACCATGAGGGTGACACCATTCTCTAGGCTCACCAGTGAATTAACAATGTCTGGGTCGGTTCCTAAGAGGACCGTTCCCGTTATGTTATGGGATGTTGTTGTGATGCAATTACTATTGCGATGTTATTATGTGCACGTTGAAACGTGAAGAGTGTTGTTATGTTGTTATGTGAGGAATGATATATGTTGAACGATATGGAGTGTGTGGATCATGGAAATGAATCCCAGTTTGTGACAAGAGACGTTTAAGGATAACCCGATTTAAGGGTAGGTGTCGTCTATTAAGGAAGTAGCCCCATTAGAGGAGGAACACTCTAGGGATAATGAATACCATGAGTGACTTATCAAGTAAGGATGTATTATCCGTTTGTTGAGCCCATTGAGGCGAAATGTTATGTGTTGTGTGTTTACAGTTGTATGCATGATTTAAAGATAATCAATCGCATGCTAAGACGACAATTAGTTGTGCGTGGCCCGGTAGTATGTGGGATGCGGGATTACCATACCAGCAAAGGTGCTGAGCCCCTTGGGGGCCACCCTTTCTCTTTTTTTTTCCTATTTCAGGTACAGAGAGCTGGAAGCCGTTCGAGAGTAGGACGGGGTAGACATTGTACAAGGGAAATCATTTAAGTGTATATATACTGTAACACCCCGGTTTTCACACCCTATTTTTTATTTTTTTTTTACCTTTCTACAATATTTTACAGCGGAAGACTAAATAACAACTAAGCCAAACCGGAGTGCTACCGCCACACCCACACCAACTAGTGTGGATGCTAAGGCTAATCCACCTACAACCTAACTCCCGGAACATGCTCCAAGGAGTTTGCCACTTACAAATAAATAAAATTCCTAGTTATGTCGGCGTGTTCCCTTGTCCCAAGCTCAAGAGCAGTATCACACAAAGAATCAACTTCACCTGCAACCATAAATCCAAACAAACACACGAAGGGGTTGCACAAAATCAGCGAAACTGAGTAACAATTACCTCACCCTGTAAAATTCATTTTCTCTTTAGAAAACCTTTTTATAGCAGCATAAAAGCACACAGCAACACAAACAACCATGTTATCAACCACAAACACAAGTTCACAACACACTTACCTTCCTTGAGACATTTTACCTTAACACAACCACCTGTTCATAATGATATCACAATCACAGCAATTTCACCAGAGACATAAATCCAATAATATTTTGGAAACCACATAACACTTTTCACCACCATATACATCTCTAATCCACCAGGTCGTATCTCATCTCAATATCCTTCCACCAATCCGCGGGCACACCGGTCTTTCGACAAAGAGCTTCTAGGCTCTCGGCCCCTTGGACAAATAACTCACCACCTCACCCCATGTCCTTAAGTGTGCACACCCCCTATGAATCATCAGTCCATAGAGTAGATCATGATGGCTTAGCTCCAATACATTGGTAGGAGCAAAAATTCAGTGAATGGCCAACCATGGCTCGACAGTTTGAAGGAGCTAACCATAGCTCAACAGTTTGAAATTCATATTTCCAAATTCACACTTTCACCACCATAAGTAATATCAACATTTCCAACATATAAAGATCATCCACAATCATATAAAATTGCTCAAAATAACCACCAACCAAAGGATAGCAATAAACAAGATTAATCACATATTAAAGTACAAACAACCCACCTTTAGAATTAAAACCTTGTATAAGGTTAGACTTTGTCTAACTTTGTTCCACCTGAGTATCCACTCAATCAAAATCAAGCTTTCACTTAGCAATCACAGATCACAAGCATTCCACACCAAGAGTAGTCACCAAAAATCATTCCAGAGAGCCTTTCAAGGCTAAGCCAAGCAACAAAACACCCCAAAACCACACTTAAACACAATTTTCCTTATTTCCAAGTTTTAGCACACATATAACCTTACAAACTTCCTTATACCTTTACACTTCACCATATCTTAAAGTTCAACACACGTCATATTAGCACTATAATGACCAGACAAACCATTAAATCCATAACCAACACACAATCACACTAGTACAAGCTTAAAGCACACCTTTGACCCAAATCACTTCCTAACAATTCGAATAACTTCCCAGGTGAGTTTCGACCTGAATTTTTGACCATAGATCTAAATTCGAAAAATACGAATACCCTCAAAATTTCAGCTCAAACCCATGTCGGAAACTCATCTAAACAACTCCTAAATCTTAAAGCTCATTATTTTCCCTTGCCATGTCTAACCGACTTAAATATCTCCATTCGACTTCTTTTTTTGACCATAACAATGTTCACTATTAAAGACTACCCTCAAAATTTTAAGGCAAGATGAATTCGGGAACCTATTTAACTAAGTCTCAAGGCTTAAAACACCATTTAAGCCCTCCCACCTTGACCTAGCATTTTTATGTCTAACGAGTTCCCACCACCTATATCAATTATTATGAGTTAATATAGGTATAATAACACACCAAACTCAACAAAATCCCATCAAAATCACTCATGGAGTCTTAAAACACATTTTTCCTTCCTAAAAGTTTACTAGAAATTATCCTGCTTCCCAAAGGTATTTTCGCCTGAATTTTTGATATTAGTCTAGTAATCACTATCTAAGAACACTGTCAAAATTTAAGCTCAAGAGAAGCTAGGGTTCGGAAGTTACCATCAACAAGAGTTAAAGCTCAAAATCAGGGTTTAAAGAAAGAAATGGTGAGCATAAGTGTTACCTGGACTCTTCTTTCCATTATAGCCACGACCTTACAAGTTCCTTAGCAAATTGAATCAATTTATTCCACAAACCAATTCGCCCAAGGTCACCAGCTTCTTCTCCCTCCTTGAAATCTTGTTTTTCCTTGATTTTTAGCTTGAATTCTCTTCTCTAATGGTGGGTGTTGTGTTCTATGAGCTTCTATGGACTTCTAATGGCGTGAGGGTGTGTGTAGAAAGCAAGGAAATCAGAACCCAGCTCCCTCTTATAGATGGCGTGAGTGGACTCCAAAAAGAGTTCATTTTAGTTCATTAACTAAGTGTAATGATTAAAGAGATAAGCCTTATCCTTAAGGAGGTCTTAGATGAGAGACACCTAGCCAAGCTCTAATCCCATATATCCATGTGTAACCGGCCATATTAAATGAAGGAGACAAGTGGCATGGCTAATAATGAGAATAAGACAAAATAGAATGATGTCTTCACTTACAGCCGTCGGATCGTAGATATTTTGCTAGGATAAATCTCCACCATCCATGTGTGACCTCCCCTCATTAATGAAGGTGACACAAGGCTTCTCTTGATTGGACCATGTGTAACTAATCATCTCTTGACACCTCGACGCTTACATCATCATTATGTCATGCCGACATCATCGCTGCATCATCACTGCATCATCACTGCGTCACCACTGCATCATCATGGTCAAAGTTGACCATTGACCAAGGTTTGACCAATGTCCAATGTTTGACCGAAGTCAGACCAAAGTTGACCTAGGTTTGACCACAGTTGACCGGGGCTTCTTGAACTCCAAATAACTTACCGAAATTTCAGTGTTTTTCGGAACTTTCTGAATTAGGGTTTCTCCAAGGTTTCTTGGTTGATTCCCAACCACTATGGCTTCCTAATGATCTCTAATAACTCCTAAGGAACTATGGTTTCCATTAGCGCTACAAAAATTCGGGGTATTACATATACAGTAGGCGTAGTAAGACCGAAATTGTTATCGGCATCAGTTGTGAATACTCGGTACAGTTGGAAGGTGTATGTTGTTATTGTTGTTAATGGAAAGGGATAGCAATGTGTAGTCGCTCGGGAATCTAGTCCATCAGACCGGTACAATGTACATGTATTAGCCTTGTTAGCCACGTGGGTGGTTAACGGCGTGTAACACCAACGAGTTAGGTAATGTGATGAGGTTTGTTTTTCCGCTGCAGTTTATTGTAAGTGTGTTAATGTTGGATGGGGTGTTACACACAAGTATTGTAACCTTTGAAGAAGTAGTACGAAATGAATGAGGATAGTAGATGAATGAAGCTTATGAGTAGTGGAATCGTAAGTAAAATATTTGAAACAATTGAAGTCAACTAAATCTTATAAGTGTGGTATTCCTTAGTTAGAATATAGGAGTGATGGTGAGTAATGATGAAAGTAGTGAAGGTTGATGAAATGAGCATTAGGATTGAACCATGGAGTAAAGCATTTGGGGAAGTAGAGTGAGGACGATTGATGGACGGATTCCATCCTTTGGAGATGTATGAATTCGTAATTACGACTAGAAAGAGTAAAAGATAGAAAATGAAACAATTAATTATTTGTTTGGTTGAACCTGATGTGGGAAGTCGAACTTGATCCTGATCAGATCAAGGGAAACCAAACACAAATTGGGTGGAAAGATAGTTCAACATGATGCTGATCACATCAGGGTCGAATGATTCTTGAAGCTCCCCTCAAGTGGTCACAAGAATCACAATAGGATAGAAGTAATGAACATAAATTGGAATCTGGAGTTGTATGTTTTAGAAGGATTTCTATGTAGCCGTGGGGAAGGATTTTCCTTAGACTGGAGACTAGTATTTGTTGGAAGTGGTACGGGAGAAGATAGTAGTATATTACGTTGTATTATTCCAAAGGCAGTGGGACATAGAGGAGTCCTGTGTCTAGATGACCTGAGTGCCTGCGGGATTGTAATGTGTATTGCATTGCTTTGGGAATAGCCTTGCATTGTATGTATGTATAAATTGGTAATGAGGAACCGGATGGTCGGTAGTAATGCGGATTGGAGTGATTATTGTGCATTAGTATGGTATGGTATGGTATAGTATGTAGGAACCTTGAGTAACGGATTTGGGATTGTAAGAGGAAGAAGGTATGGCTTTGGGATTAGATACGTAAGAATGAGTAAGCATTGTAAACCCATAACCTCGAACAACTTTGAGGACAAAGTTCTTAAGGGGGGTAGATTGAAATACCCCGACCTTAATTATGGCAATTAAATTATCCTAATAGGTATTTAAGAGCCTAATAATGATTAAGAAATATTTGTAAGGAAAAAAAATCCAAAAGAAATAAAGAAACGCTTAAAAAGCGAAAAACGCTAAATAAGCGTTAAATAACCACAGGAGGTATGAGACCTCGGTTGGCGTATTATATGGATTCTAAAGGCTTAATTAAGTCTAAATAAATATTAGGGAACAAATCCCGAAGAAAACGGACCCTTAGAATGGGTTAAAAGCATAAACGAACCTTAAAGCGCGTTTTTCGAGGAAACCGGGAAAACGTGACTTTAAGCGGGTCAAATAGACTCATAACAAATTTTGGTCAACTAAATAATCATTAGTAAATATTAGTGAAGCTTTAGAACCAATAAAATCAATAAAACGAGCAATTAGTAAAAACTGTCAAAAACGGGAAGTTGTGGGGTAGAGATATAAATAACACAAACTTATGTATCCACTTTTAAAATAAAAAGTGAAGTTGGTAGGGGTGTGCTGGTGCCAGCCGATTTCCCTCCCCCTCACACTCTCTTTTCTTTTGTTGTGTCTAATACACTAGAGGACAAAACCATAAAAAGAGAGCAAAAAGCAAAATAATCCCTCTCTCCTACTCCCTCCTATTCCCACATACTCCCTCTCTTTCTCTATTTCCTTTCTTCCTCATTGAAGCCCTTCAATGGCGATTTATGCAACACCCACACAAACCTCTCTTCCCTCCTCTTGTTAACCCATTAATCTTGCTCCTAAAATTGCAAAATTAGTACCGTTATAATCCCCTCGCAAAGGAGAATGCATTCCTCCTTTCAAAAATCGAAAACGACCACTTTCATTCCGGTGGGTATTCTCCATTTGAAGATTCAAGTCCACCATTAGAAGCACCTTCACCTCCTTATCATCTCGAGGTAAAAAGAAATTCGAAAATCCATCATTTCTAGCCCTTGTTTACATTATAAGAAATTTCAGCTTTTGAACTCTTGGTTCCTCCTTGTTCCAGCCGATTTTGGCTCTCTTCTTGGGCTAGGAATATTGTTCTCTTGCTAGTCAAGAACCTCATCCATCCATTGAAAGGTAATATCCTTATCTAAACCCTAAAACATTTAGATTCTAGGGTTAGTGCAAAAGTGAATGTTAAATGGTATTGCGTATTGTTATGGGTTGTAGCACTTGGTGTGTGTGGACCTCATTGGGACCGAGAACAAAGGAGAAGAAAGGAAGAGAAGGAAAGGAAAGGAAAGAAAACTAGAAACACAAGGTAACCACCTTTACCTTGAGCTTGTTTCGTATGTAGTAGTGTAACAGTTTTGGAGTAGTAAAATGAGTAATGAATTGAGGAATGAGTAGTAAGCATATTGTAGTATGATGAGTAATGAGATTGTAACAGTTTTGAATTTTTTAAATGAGTTTTAAAAGCTTGGGAAAACATTGGGTATTGATTGAGTATGTGCAGGAATTTTATTGTGTTGTAGTGATGTTGAGGTGTGGATATGATGTATTGTATAAACAGGTTGTGAGAATGGAAATTGTGAGCTGAAATGGTGTGTGAGCAAGTAACGAATTATAGGGGAGACTATGTCGAATTTTATCTAGGAATTGAGGAGTTAGATACATTTGGAACAGATTTTGGAAAGTTAAAATGAGTGGTTTAGTAGCTTGTAACAGATTTGGATATGAGGTTGTAAATGGGATGGAATTAGGTTGTGAGTAATGTATTTGGGATGCTAGAAGTGGCATTGGTAGAGAAAGTATTGAATGGTAGAAGTTGCAACAAAAATCTGTAGCATAAGAGGAAAGAAAACTATTGTAAGTGTTGAAAGAAAGTGAGAGAAATTGTGTATGTGGATTTAGGAATGAGTAAGGAATTGATGGATGAACTAAGGTGTATTAAGAGGTTTATTTAGTGGTAAAACATGTGGTATTAAGTGTAGGAACAATGGGGAGGTAATGGGTAAAAGAGAGGACTGAAAACAGAAATAAAAATGCAAATACTGGGCCGGACCGAACTTGCGACCGGACTTGCAAGTTCAGTCGAGCCCAGATTTACAAAGACGGGAATGCTTCTGGAATGGACCGAACTTGTGACCGGACTTGCAAGTTCGGTCGGACCAGAAAATTCTCCCGTCAGAAACCTTCTGGAATGGACCGAACTTGCGACCGGACTTGCAAGTTCGGTCGGCCAGAAAAATTTCCGTCTTGTAAGCTACTGGAATGGACCGACCTTGCGACCGGACTTGCAAGGTCGGTCGGGCTAAAATTTTCCGTTAAGTAACTCACTGGAATGGACCGACCTTGGGACCGAACTTGCAAGGTCGGTCGGCCCTGGAATTTTCACCCGATGTAGCCTACTGACTTGGACCGAACTTGCAAGATCGGTCGCAAGTTCGGTCGAGTCAAAACTTGCAAAAAAAAAACTATAAGACTATGGTTAGTATATATATATATATATATATAATATATATATATATAATATATATGTATGTATATGTATACCCACCTGTAACACCCCGAATAAAACATCCCTAGATTAATTGAAACGCCCGACGATAATGTAAACTAGCTTGCAGCGGAATAACCTCCATCCGGGTGTCACAGACGCCAACCACCCACGTGGTTGACATACCTCATTACCAACTCCAAGTTACGGTCTGAATGACTGGAATCTAAACCTTAACCAAATCCAAATACAATATAAAGTACAACCCAAGTACCGAGCGTCTACAGTATAGTTTATAACTTAAACAACATAACCCATACATAAGAAGGAATACTACTTAAGCGTCTTGCCCAGGTGGACTACCCCCATGGTAGTCACTTGCCTACTCTCCGCCATCGTCAAGCACAAGACCTGAAAAAAATTGGGTGTAAAGGACTCAGCAAACTACGCTGAGTATGAACGTGTGAAGCCCGCATGTTACCGGGCCACACGACTACTTGGTCGAATATTATTAAGTCAATTTACATGCTATTAAAGCAGTAAAGCACATCACAATACATCATAATATCAAACACACTTTAAGGTAGTAGCATAGCAATATCAACAAACATCCAAGCATACAGGCTGGCATCATAGCCCATCAAACACGCAACCAAGCACAACAAGCTGCTAATATAGCAACAGCAAACATGTAAGTCATCAGACGTATGCATAGGTATGTGATACCCATGATCCTCACTATAGGATCGTACGAGCGTTGTGTGTTTTCATTTCTTTTCTCTTGTTCCCTTAATGTGTATTTTCTTTCTCTTTCCTTGCACCAGGTCTGGGGATGTAATTTAGATCCCGTGACCATCTCATGTAGGTGCTAATCTTTCCTTGTTTCTTTAAGGGTTATTTGTGAATTCTCTTATCACCACAATTTGGAGTACATCTTGTCCATAGCTAATCCTCCATTCCCGGATAGCTCTTTCTCTCTCTATTGTTTTTAAATGTTACTGGCCATTGCCCCGGATACCAAGGGTCCGTCTCCCTATTCCTTTTTCCATGTTACTAGCCTCTGCTCCGGATTCAAAGGGTCCGTCTCCCTATTCCTTCTCAATGTTATTAGCCTCTGCTCCGGATTCTAAGGGTCCGTCTCCCTATTCCTTCTCAATGTTACCAGCCTCTGCTCCGGATTCTAAGGGTCCGTCTCCCTATTCCTTCTCAATGTTACTAGCCTCTGCTCCGGATTCTAAGGGTCCGTCTCCCTATTCCTTCTCAATGTTACTAGCCTCTGCTCCGGATTCTAAGGGTCCGTCTCCCTATTCCTTCTCAATGTTACTAGCCTCTGCTCCGGATTCTAAGGGTCCGTCTCCCTATTCCTTCTCAATGTTACTAGCCTCTGCTCCGGATTCTAAGGGTCCGTCTCCCTATTCCTTCTCAATGTTACTAGCCTCTGCTCCGGATTCTAAGGGTCCGTCTCCCTATTCCTTCTCAATGTTACTAGCCTCTGCTCCGGATTCTAAGGGTCCGTCTCCCTATTCCTTCTCAATGTTACTAGCCTCTGCTCCGGATTCTAAGGGTCCGTCTCCCTATTCCTTCCCAATGTTATGGTCTTTACCCCGGATACAAAGGGTCCGTCTCCCTATTCATTCTCAATGTTACTAGCTTATCATCATCTTTGATAACTCGACACCATAGTGGGTGTCTTTAGAGGTCCTCTATAGTTAAGAGGAGTTTCCCTTTTATAGTTCTTTTGGTTTGTTTACGAAATTCGTCATGTCTCACCAAGGAGACTTGCTCTTCATTATCATTAAAGCATGGACACCATAGTGGGTGTCATGGTAGTCCTCAATGGTTTAGAGAGGAGTTCCCTTTTATAGCGTTTTCTTGGTTTTCATAATTCGTAGTAGTTCTCGTATAGTTTTCCCTTTGTGTAGTTTCTTTGTTTACATAGTTCGTTGAGTCTCATCTCAAAGTTCCATAACGCGACAGGGACTAAACTACTGTGTGCGCGCAAGTAATATGCCACAACAATATAACAATCACATAGGCAAGATAGGCAAGCAATCCAATTTCATGCTTTAGTCTTAGAGTCATTGTCAAACACAAGGCACACAGCACACAAGGCAAACAAGCCGTGTAACACGGCAACATACGAACCACACATGTCCATACCTGGATCAGAAGCGAAGTCGTCTCACACACAGGATCCCAGTTGGCGTTCGCTACGACCCTAACGCTGATTAAAAACAATGTGTCAGTCCATGATTTCATGTGACGACGTTTTACTCTAGCTTATCTTATTTATACCGGGTATTACTCCCTAGGTGAGTCGTTGAAGTATAGTTTGTTCTAAACCTTAGAACTTCGCAAGTATCCACCTTAGATTATCATTTAACCCCTAGGACGTTTACATCGTCGTTGTCGGAGTTAACTAAGTGTTCCCTCTAGCTATTATTCTAGAGTATTTTTAAGCGCTAATAAGTAACAAGTTTATCTAAGCTAGATTTAACTTGCCTTGAGAGTATCCCTTCTTAGATAAATAGGTTAGCAATGTCTTAAACCTATTATGATAGTAATATAATCTTCAGGAAACTCCTAAAAACGTGTTTGTACGGAACATTAAATTCTTTCCAAATCTGCACTCAATTCCCATGCGTTATCTCATCTAACTTCACCTCTTAATGTGGTAATCTGATGGTTAAAACTCTTGAAATGTTTTTTTTTACTAGCTTAGCTGCAACTACTAGCTATGATTTGGGTTCATTCTTGCACCATCATCACACTCTTAGGACCTTAGGATTTACCATACGGAAACACAAGTCCATAAAAACTGAAACAAGCAAATTGTGTATACCTCCACTCTAACTTCTTCTCTGACGTATTTTCTTAGATTTCTATCTTCTCAGAAGTGTTTACAACCTCCCTGGATAGTATTAGAGATGTCTTAGTCTAGGAACCAGCTTAGAGCAACAATGTTAGCACCTCTGTAAGATCCTTGTACAGAAGCTACAACTTATCGAAAAACTGAAAACTGGAACTGTCATCCCTTTCCTCTTTTATTTCTTTTCTGTTGTTATTAATCTGTCTTTCAAGCATCCCAAGGTACCCACTAACTTAATCAAGTGTTTTGGCTATGTTCTAAATCCAAAACTTCCCAGACCATCCTATTAACCCCACGGATGAAATTCATATACTGAAACGAAGTTAACTGCAGGAGTTGAAATCTGAAACTGCTAAATCCTCTTTGGTCTTTCTGTTTCATTATTAACATGACTCCTAACTTTCCCCTAAAGTGTTTATATCCTAACTGAGTGCATCAGGTGAGATTTAGGTTCGTTAACCACTCAAGGCAACCCTTATCAACTCTCTGTAATAGGGTCTTACAGAGGGCACAAGTTTCAGAAGAAACAAAAAAAATCAGAAACTGAAAACTGTATCAATTCCTCCTCATTCCTTCTTTCCTGTCGGCAGTTAATTGATTCCTTAATTCCTAAATGAATTTGCCAACTCAGTTTACCTCTTTAATAATGTTCCTTGTTCATGCCTAAGACACCATAACATTCCCACTGCCCCAGTGAATCTGTTACACAGAAGCAACTCCATCTCGGCATCCTGCACTCACACCAGGGTATATTCCTCTTCATTTCTCCTTCCCTTTCTATTTAATCACAGTTCTGTCTTCCAAATCTCCCCCATGTACTCCTTACCCAGCTAAGTTTTTATCTCTGTTTTAAACTCCAAGTTTCACCAATGAACACTCACCCAATTTTCTGTACAGAAGCAGAAACTAGTCACCACCTGAACTTGAAACTCGACACCACTGTTTTTTTTTATCTTCTTGGTTTTACAGACAGACTTCCAGTTCTCCCACTTATAAACACTTAGTCTTATGTATTAACAAGGTCTTAGACTCAATACTAACCCAAAACAACATTGATAAACAGTTCTGGAAATTCATTTTACAGATAACAGACACTGGTCAAACTGAAACATTAATCTGTGTACATCTCTTTCCCTCTTTTTTTTTGTAGCTTAACTGCCTTCTAACCTCTCAACTGGATATGCCCACTTAGGTAAATGTATTAGTACTGACTTGGGTTTATTATTAAGACAACACAACACTTATACCACCTCTGAATGTTGATTTTACCGAAACTGATATGTTGCAGGAAACTGAAAAGCTAGCTTCTGTATTTCCTCTTTACCCTCTAATTTAGTTAATTAAGCAGACCTCCATTTTACCCAAAGGTATTTACCCACTTAGTTATGTGTTGCAGCAAGGCTTTAACCCAAGGAACGAGCCAACTCAACAATGAAACCATTCCTATAACCTATTTATACAGAAACGTGAAGCTCAAATCTGGTATTTTGATATACTCTCTTCTTTGTCTGTGTTCACGTTTTGGCTGTCAATTTCTCCCAAGTTTTCTTTGTACAGATTACTTAGGTGCATTGGTTAGGTTTTGGGTTTATAAGCAGGTAATACACACCCTTACACCACTTGGAGTTCAGTTACACATAAGCGAGATTTACAGAAAAGGAACTGGAAAAGAAATGAAGAACAGAAGCAATTCTGATATCTTTTCTTCTATTTCCCTCGGGTTTGTTCATAATTCTGAATTCCCAAATCCCTCCCCAAGTAGTAAAACGTTGTATCTGAGTTTTAGCTCCAACATAGAACTAAAACCACAATGAATACATCCCTGAATCCTCTTTACACAGAAACTGAAAACGCTACAGAAATCTGAAGACAAAAACTTGCATACTTCTCGTTCTCTTTTCTTTTCTGTTTGCTCACAAGTTTTGTTCTCGATTTATCCCAAAGAACTCACTTACTTAGTTAAGTGTTTAGGTAAGTTTTAGATCCATCAATCACTTAATACTCCAGGATCTATTAGCTATTATCCTAGTACAGTTTCATACAAGTTTGACACTAGGAAACCAACCCGTTAAATTTTCTGCTGTTAAGCAGTTCACCACAGATTTTACATAGTCATCACTAGTTCCTCTCTCTTGAATTAAATCTACATGCTTTGGTATTATTCCTGCAGGAATTTAAGCATCTGAACACTGCTGTTTAAGTTATCAGATCACAGCTCATCTATTACAGAAAACACGAATTCCTAGCACACTGTTATCAGATTTTGACAGAAATTTTCGAGCAGTATATTGTAAACGTTTTTAGTTTGTTTTTTTTTTCAGATATGAACTGAGCATGGGTTGAGGGTTAAAACCTTGGGTCTTACCAAGGTGAACTGACGCGTGAGAACAGAAAAGACAGAGGGGATTAATTCCTCAAGTCTTTGAACATAAAACAGAAAAAAGAGGAACTGTAACAACAGACTGGTTTCCTAGCTTCATGGTCTCACCTCTAGGAGTGTTTGGAGAGGGTTAGTTTCAGAACTTCCAGAGCTCCTCCCTTGGTTAGCATGCAGCGACCTTACGAGGCAAATATAAAGAGTTTAGGGGCATTAGAGCATGAAGCCTCGGACAGAACAGGGAACAGAAAACACAAAAGAAACTGAACAGAGATGGGATTTAAACAAGAATCTGTTTCATGGCTTACGTTGAGCTAGTGTGCAGGAAACAATTGTAGGTGTTTCTAAGGTGCTGGCTCACTTCCTGAAGAGTCCTACCGGACCTCAAGACCGGTCAAAAGAAATTCCAAGACTCGGACATGCACGAGTAGAAAAGAAGGCTTCAGTTTCAGATAATCAATAAGGGGTTGATGAACCACAAAGGTGCACCCATTACCGAGAATACAAGTAGGAACTCAGGGCGCAACATTGGGAAATCAGGGAGTTACCTTGCGCCAATGGACAGAAGGAACTGGGGAGTTTCTAGGCACTGCATGGGTGTTTTGCCGGAGACATGCCTACAGGAGGGCAACTCTAGAGAATTTATGAAGCCGATTCTTGTTCACGGACTCCTTGTAGCTTCGAACAGACAGTTGCATGCAACGTTTCTCGCGTGAAGATGCAGGGGATTAGGGGAGCTGAGTTCTGATCGAGATGAAAGGGAGAATAGACTGGCAAGAAGGATGGAGTTCCCATGCTGTGCTCGTGCCAGGCGTGAAGCAGAATAAAAGGGTTCACAACGCGAGAAGGAAGGGGAACAGGGAAGTATGGAGTGTGCAGAGAGATTGAGGGAATTATGAATGTTTTGGTATATCTATGTGATACGTGGGCAGACCGGGTGGAGTTTGATTTCTTTCTTGGGAATTATCATAGTTGGCATAACACTAGTTTGGATTCGATGATATAAGTTACAGAATTTGAGCACAGCTCACCCGGTTAAGACATCCACTAGGCATACGAGAGGTACGGGGTTCGAACCTCAGCGGGAGCGTTTCTTCTCCTTTTCTTTTCTTTTTTTTTTGTATAAGTTTTATACTTGCTTATTTATATATGTAACAATCATATAATATACCACGTTATATTTATTTATTTATTTGTTACAAGGTTACGCGACGTTATCATTCTTATTACAACGTTACGATATCGTAACGTTACGTACATGTAGTTGTTGTACAAGTACGTGTAGTTGTTGTACAAGTACGTGACTATTTTATTTTATCACGTTGTTAGTTATATATATATATATATGTATATATATATTTATGTACTTCCATTTTATTTTGTCGCGTTTTAGTTATGTGTACCCATGCGACGTTATTTGTTATACATACAATGTTGTAATATTGTAACGTTGTGTATATGTACTTTTATATAAGTATATATTATATGTACGCGACTGTATTAATATGTCGCGTTCTCATGTTCTCGGACACATATATATGTCCGTACTTAATATAATTGTTCATGCATTATCACGTGTCCCGAATCATGTGACACGTTATTCTCGGATAGTCCTCACTCGTTTATGATTTTATGTGTTCATTTGTTTAGGGGTGTTTCACCACCTATACATATGTGCATATATATGTAAGTATACCATTGTTAAGCAATGAAAAGTAAGTAAATAAAATGTAAGTATAAGAATGTGAAGACTTAGTAAGTATGAGTTAGGAAGCGTAAGGGTAACCGAATTAGATTAATGATAGTTAGATTAATTATTCGGTTGTATGTATATCACAGGATTTGAATTGTGAACACCGGAGGAACGTTGGGATACAAGTACAACGGTGAAAGGTATGATTTCTTCATGCCCTGTATCCTAATCTGGTTACCCCGATTTGTGTGCTTACTTGATCACCTAAATAAGATAAATGCATGAATCGGATTATCTTGCACTTACTTGTGCTTGTTTATATTGTTCTTGATACATTTGTCTTGAACAACAGTTTGTATAATTCATGAAATGAATAAATGGGAATGAAGTGTGTATGTACCTCGTATTGTACTTGTGTAATGTATTGTACCTCGTATGAATGTGTATATGTGTATTGTATTATCGGGGCTTGGATGTTGACTTCTACTAATTCCTAACTACCTAACTCCTAACTTAAGTGAGTAAATTGGAATGAGTAGAAGTCCGATATAGCTTCGGCCACGCGTGAGGATGAGGAGAAACAAGAGATTGGATCCGATTCCTGGTTCTTAACTGGTCCACGGCCCAAATCCCTTAAATGGGTTGCATCCTGGATTGGTGAACCAAGTAAAGCCTGGTGGTGGGATGGTGTAGTCCCTATCCAGAGGCCATACCGGCTTAACATGAGTAAGAGTAAGTACATAAGTAAGTATGGATCAGCAAGTATGTATGAGTATGAGTATGAGTATGTATGCGTATGTACAAGTAACGAGTAAAAGAGTAATCTCCACCCGATTAACCCGGGTGGACCAATGAAGCTAACAAGAACTGTACTTTGTGTATGTAATGAGTATGTATATTCGGAAGAAGGCAAGTATGTACTGGATGGTTATATTGTATTCCTTGTACGTAATGAAGTGTATGTATGTATGCTTGCGTAAGTATTATTGTATTGTGTATAAGAGCATGTATGCATGTATGTTTGAAAGAAAATGAACTGCATGTATTCGACCAAGTGGTCGGCGTACCCTCACTAGTACGCGGGGTATGCGGTTATCATGCGCAGCGAAAGCTGACCCCCTAGGGGGAACGTTTTTAGTGTGCAGGTACCCGAAGCGGATGTGTTCAAGGTAAGAGACCGGCGGCACAGCCTTGTATCTAGAAAGTAAGTAGTTGTGAGGAATGGGTAGTAAGTGGTCTCCTAGTGAGTATGTATGAGTTTGGAAGAGGTATGATACTTGTATGAGGATCCTAGTAGACTCGGTATGTGGATTGTATTGTATTGTATTTGAAGTATTGTATCGAATGGAAGATTGTAGAATTTATTGGTTTACGGAGTGTGTATGGTAGATAGGTAGTACTCGGATATTCCGGTCCATCAGACCGATGCTGTATGTAGTAGCAGTAGCCTTGTTAGTCACATGGGTGACTAACGGCATTGTATTACCCTCATTATGTAAGTATGTATCCGCTGCGTGAGTACGAATGTATAAGGAGATTGGACGGTAAGCACAACATTAATGGTAGGGGTGCTACAGCTCAGTCGGGTTTTCACTTCGCTCAGTCGGAAAAAGACTATTTTGCCCCTACTATGATAATTTTCAAATATTTCTATATTTACCCACAATTTATGATATATTACAAGGTGACCCCAAATTTCATTATATAAAGGAATTGAATATGATATGAAATCATATTCAAATTCAGAAATCCTAAAGTTAGAGAGATAAAGTTAGAGAGATAAAGAGAGGAAATGGTTTCTTTCGGAAGTTTGAAGAAAAAACTGTTCGGTAAGAGTAAAAAAGATGGAGGAAATGCTGAAGGTGGTGTTCCAGAAATACAAGACGAGAATGCAGATGATGTTAGGAGCGAGGAGTATTCACGAGGAGCTCAATCTGAGGTACTTTCTGTTGTTATTTTAGTAATTTATGTACAAATGTAGCTAGAATATATACAAAACTAAACGAAAAAAAGCAAAAAAAGACATCGGGAATAGCAGACTACTGGGCGCCCGCGCCCACCTCTTTAAGCGCGCGCCAGCGCCGTCCCAGGCCACCGGGCGCCCGCGCCCACCCCTTAAAACGCGCGCCCGCGCCCACCTCTCCACCCGCGCGCCCGCGCCCACCCCTACAAACGCGCGCCTGCGCGCCTCCCTTGCTGCGGACGCCGGCGCCAGCGTCTTTAGGTCGGCGCCTGCGCCGGTGCCCGTTTTTCAAATCACTGTATCTTCTTCGTTATTGCTCCGTTTTTTGATCCGTTTACGCCGTTGCGTTTGTCTTTTCGTGTACTTTACGATGATATACTTTGTTGATTATTTTGATGGCTTATGTGTGATTTATTCTAAAGTACGTAGTATTAGGGTTTACGAGTAGCACTTCATGAATAACGACGTTTTTCTGCTTAGGGTGATAACGATGATGAATTCGAGGATGCGAACGTAGACACAAGTCATGTATTTAATACTAGCCAAATCTTTGGCGATCAGGAGGAGGCGGTTAGTTATGCGTTTCGCACCGGAGAGGCTAATAATATTTATCTAATCAGACAGACTAAGCGAGACGACGGTGAAGTAATACTAACGTGTGAGAGGTACGGCAAGCATAGGCCACGGGTTAGCATAGGAGAATCATCATCGTCGAGTCAAAGGCCACGGCGTGCCACGAAGAAATGCAACTGCCCCTTCCGCCTAAGCATCAGGGGGGGGGCAGACGGGCTGGTCTATCTTGGTGATGGTCCCGACGCACAACCACGCATTAGCCAGTAACCCACAATCTCACTTCGTCCGGCCTCGCTTTAGTGTCGATGAAAGGGCAAGCATGAAAAGTTTGTACAGGAGTGGTGTTGCGCCAAGGCAGATGTGGGCCCATTTGCATGACAAGAACCCTGAAAGTACTGCAGACAAGACATCGATTCATAACCTAGTTTCGAAATTCAGAAAAGAAGATCGTGGCGGACGTACAGATGTAGCGTCCTTCATGCACTCGCTAGATGAACGTAATTATAGTTGGTGGTCCGAGAAAGATGCAAGTAAGTGTCGGCACATCTGTTTAGTGTTGGTTTATTTGTATGCTAATCACTTTAAATGTTAGTTCTAATTAAATGTCCATTTTGCAGGGAATCCATCTAGGCTGGGTCTTGTCTTGTTTGCGCACCCTTTTTTGCTGACGCTCGTTAAGATGTTTCCTTATGTAGTGCTCATTGATAGCACTTACAAGATGAACATGTACAAGGTGCCTCTAGTGGAGTTCATCGGAGTCACGTCGTGCGGCAAGAACTTCTGTATAGCGTTCTGTTTTGCGGTCAGAGAGGATGAGTCTGCATACACATGGATGCTTAATCAGCTGAAGAAGGTGTTGATCTATCCTCCAAATGTGTTTGTCACTGACAATGAAAAGGCGCTAGTGAAAGCACTTTCAGTGGTATATCCTTCTGTACCACATCTTCTATGTCGTTGGCATATATGCAAGAACGTGGCTGCCAATGCGCTCAAGATAATGCATGTTGAGCGTGAGAGAGTCGATTCAGTAGTGCACCGGTGGAAGCGACTAGTTTACGCCTCAACTATTGCGAAGTACGATGAACAGTACGGAAAATTAGTACACTCTTACGGCGCCAACAATCCTTTCGTTGTGTACTTGAAAAACACATGGCTATGTCAGCGTGAGAAATTTTGTGAGGCATGGGTTAAGAGATTCATGCATTTCGGCAACACATCTACCAACAGGTTAGCTTATCTTCAATTGTCAACATGTTCTGTTGTTTGTATTGGTATGTTTCCCATTTATCTGCTATTAATTGACTTCCAATCTATAGGGCGGAGAGCGCCCACTCAGCTCTAAAGTGTTGGCTTCATACATCCACCGGATCTCTAGACACATGCTTCGACAGCATACATAGATTCGTCGAAGGGCAACATTTCCACATTAAACAAGACTTCGAGTTCTCCATTGACAGAAGGGTTTCGGAAGACCAGCAAGTCCCATTTTTATTTCTGGTCAATCAAGTGAGCCTCAAATGTTTGGAAATACTCCAGGATCAACTGAGAAGCGGGAGTTGCGATATTGACCACACAACATCGTGCGAAGATGTTTGTGCGTTTACTTCGACCATGGGATTACCGTGCACGTTTCGTATGTTTCAGTACATTCAAGTTGGTCTGAATATACCAGTTGAAGAAGTGCATATCTTCTGGCGAACACTCAGATATGACGCATAGCAAGAATTTGAAGCACAACGCCAAACATACGATGAGTCGTATAACACAGAGGAACAACTCTCATGTGTAGGTTTATGGTATGATGATCTGTCTCAGCGGTATGATCCTAGGACGATCGAACAAGCGTTCAACGCGTGGAAGCCAATATGGGAGCCCGAGGATGATCACACTGGTTTACAGCCACCAGAGGTGAAGGTGCCTAAGGGTAGGCCCACTACCAAAAAAAAGAAGAGGCCAAACACTAGGGACAAGTCCGAGCACGAGCATTTAGGTCTTGGAAACCGTGGCCCGGGCCTACGACGTTAGCAGTCTCAGCGACGCCCGACAGCCCCCGAAAGTACAAGTGATCGTGGGCCGTCAATGCAACACAGTCAATCACAGTGTTGGCCATCTGAGGGAATGAGTCAAACTGGAGAAGGACCGACAATGCAACACAATCCACCTCAACAACATGCACCATATCCGACATACTGGAGCCCCTGGAAATTCTCGCAATATTGGAGTGACCTCGCTCCGCAATTAGCGAATTTTATTATAGGTTACAGGGAGATAGTGGGTGATGGAAACTGTGGGTTTCGAGCTATTGCTGATGCCGTGTACAACGATGAAAGCCAATGGAAACAGGTTAGACGTGCATGCTTGGATGAGCTGGTGGATAGAAGAGACTGGTGGTTAAGTAAAGTTGAGCGAATTTGGTACGATAGACAGTGCTTTCAACTGAATTGGTTTGGAGACTCTTTCGCACCAATGCCACACTGGATTGAAATTCTAGATCTTGGTGTCATCTTGTGCACTGTATACCACATTACGCTTATCAGTTTTTCAAAAGCACACGATGGTAGGGCTAGTGGGTTGGTCGCACTGCCGCTACGTGATGATCGGGGGCTAGGTCGTCCAGCAGCATAGGTCACTATTGCATGTGTCGCTGGGCAGTGTCATTTCATTAGACTCCAAACAGTCGAAAATTGTCCAGTCCCAATCTTGAATCCGATGTGGCGACGTTGGCATGAGCCCTCAGTTACAGCTTATATTGAGCCGTTCTTACCGCGCAATGCAGAGTGGTACAGATTGTTTCCCCCAACTGATGGATCAGGACAGTTGATTATAGAAGATTAGAGTTTGTAAAATTTTGTTGAATTCTTGTATGCCATTAATATATTCAAGAAGGTGTTGTAATGTTTTGCAAGATGAAGTATTGAAAAAGGACACTTAATTTTTGAATTTGTAGTGTCTCATGTTGATACAGTGGATTATACTTTATCTAATAAAAGCAAACTCATCGTAGATACAATGCGTTCTAATACTACTGCTGTTAGCGACTCAACGGCCAACAAAGAATTTAGACCACCCAGATTGACATTGATCTTAAGAAGCACATTTGACACCTAATTTACCAAAAAAAAGTTGTAGAATATTTCATCCATCACTAATGATCGAATTTTGGCCCATCTGTGTTTCTAACCACCGGACAAGATGCTGATCCTTACTTGGTCTACCAAGGGTAACTTTTCAAGTATACCTTCGTTCACAACATCAGGAAGGTTACTGATTCTATCCGTAATTTTGACCATCAGTATTCGTAGGTTGAATACCATACTGATAGTGAATACGTATAGTGACTTCATGTTGAGTGGTACAGATTGTTTCCCCCAACTGGTGAATCAGGACACTTGATTATAGAAGATTAGAATTTGTAAAATTTTGTTGAATTCTTGTATGTCATTAATATATTCAAGAAGTCTTGTAATGTTTTGCAAGATGAATGTATTGAAGAAGGACACTTAAATTTTTGAATATTGAAGTGTCTCATGTTGATACAGTGGGTTATACTTTATCTAATAAAAGCAAATCATCGTAGATACAATGCGTTCTAATACTACTGTTGTTAGCGACTCAACGGCCAACAAAGAATTTAGACCACCCAGATTGACATTGATCTTAAGAAGCACATTTGACACCTGTAGCGTGAAATGTGAGATCGGTTTGTCGTCATGGATTGCTCAAATTTTTTTTTTACTAATTAAATGTAATTGTACACATATTTGAAACATATTTTCAAGACTTCAAAAGCGATTCTATTTTAGAGTTTCATTTTCAATCAACATTGTTCACACGTCATTTGTCATAATGTTACAACTTATTCCACACACACACATCATTTTAAATCTTAAAACAAATAACAATTATGATGACTACCAGTACATGAAAGCCAAATGTGGTTGCACTGATCAAGCGGGAGGAGGTCGTCTCCTCGTAGTAGCCCTGTAGCGTGAATTGTGTTCCCTACGGTCCGCCTCAGCCCTGCTTCGTATTACATCTGGGTCTTCGAAGTCTGAATCATCTTCATACTTCACAAGAATCCTAACTCTTTCCATTATTTCTCCAAGGTCTAAGTAGTTCTGCAACATCATGTGTACGTCTGCATCGGTTAGTATATCGACGATAGAGTTGTTGTACAGATCTTGGTCCATCCTAAGGTAGACAATGGAAAAGATGTTGAGTTGCTGATTATCAAAATGTGATCTGACAATTTGATTTAATGAAGCTGTTAGGTTGTTAACACTTCTCAGAGTTCTAATATCTGTATTGATCACTGCCCATCCCGGAGCACGTTGGAACCGTGCCCCGTATTCATTGAGTGCGGTGTAATGGTTCACGTGAATTGCAAAGGGAATTGACATCCTAATGACATAAACAAGAATGAATTATTTAAAAACCAAATAAACATAAATTAAAATTACAACAATCACACCAGTTTAAGCATCAGTACAGAATGTTTAAAAGCAAACATAAACTAACTCTAAACTAATAAGTCTACTAATATCCAAACCCACCACCACTATACCCACCCCTACCATACCCACCACCACCATACCCACCCCTACCATACTCACCCGCCCCAGCCCCATTACCACCACCAGCATGTCCTCCCCTGCCATCACCACGCCCTCCCCTCCCATCACCCGGTCCCCTCGCATCATCACCGTGCCCACCATCATCCCCATGACGACGCGCCTGCTCCATGTGCCTACGGTGCATACCCTCCCCTCTAGGCCTAAGGCCTCTGGTGCGACGCCCCGCGATGTACCACTCCATGCCAGCACGAGGCTGGTTAGGGTTCCTATGACGTGTGGGCGAATCAGGGGTGGTCGAGACATTAAGCCGGCAGTACTCAAAAGCCATCTCCAGCGTATCATCCGCCCAGGGGGTGAAGCCGGTGGGCCAGCCCAGGTTGTTCTTCGGTGCGAGTCTCATGATAAGCGGCGCTGTCTCATCCCAATACTGCAGTAAGGTATAAATGTGAAGTTAGTATTTAAAAATAATTACAAACAATAAAAAAAATTTAACAAGACAAAGTATTTACCTGGAGCTGATCCTCTCGTCATGTACTGGGCCCACCGTCCGCTCCTAGTGGACGCACCTGAACATGAGAAACGCGCAGGAACCACCGGATGTAATCCGGGGCCACGACACATGCCATCTGCGCACGCGTTAGAGGAAACCTCCACCTGCTGGGCCCTATCGTGTTGTCCCACACGGCTGTCCCGTAGTCGTACGTAGCAAGGTACGTCTTCCCATGTCTGGGACGATAATGGTTGTCGGGTCTGATAGGCTGAGGGGGGATAGTCTGCACGTATCCAAACTGGCGCAGACACCGCTCCGGCATATACGGCTCAGCAATATCCAAGAACTGTATGGTGCCATAGTACCGGGAGCGCGCCTGTGATACGAGGGCACCCTCTGCCTCAAATGGCAGCCAAGTAACCTACGTTTCATTTAATGGAAAATAATTAACAACTTAAATAAGAAACAATGTTTGACGATACGTTAAACGTCAACTTTTTATTACTACAATCGCTAAGCAACTCGTACCTCAGTAGAGGACATCGTGTCCAGCCGTCCCCTCACGAAACGTAGCCTCTCATCATCCATCAAATTCCTCGTGTAACGAGGCCACCTCGCCGTCGTCGGGGAGCAACCATCCCAATCTGAAAGGGGCTCCGGTCTGAACATGGGGAAGTACTCGTAGATCCAGCACTGCGGTGATCATCCGAAAACATTAGCCAAGATAGTCAAACAATAACTTTACAATACTTAAGTCGTGAGCTCGCAATCAAGTTCTCACCTGAAACAACGTCAGGCAACCAGCCAGCTGACGTGTATCCGCCCGGGAAGCGATGCCGAGCTGTCGGTACAGGTATGCCAATGTCCCGGTCCCCCACGCATACAAGTGGACCCTACTAGGGTCACGGATGGGCCAGTAGGACGAGGGCATAACACGATCCCCGCCCTTGTCGATGATCAATGAGTGGGACACCAGCCACCAGAGGAAGGCCGTCGTCTCCTGAAGTGGGGTAGAGTATGGACCGCCACAAGTATCATGAAGAGCTCGGTAACGTACCTGACTCTTCTCCAGGAACCTACAGTCTATCAGCTCCTGCTGGTCCGCCGCGCCAAACAGCCGTACGAAGTGGGGGATGAGAACAGGTAACGGTGGGGCCGCTATACCGAGGTGGGTGCCATCCTTGGGCTGGTACGAAATCGCCATGCCAGTGATGGGGATACCCAAAATGTGGTAGACGTCGTGGAGAGTAATAGTCATCTCTCCGAATGGCATGTGAAAGGAGTTCGTGTCAGGCTGCCATCTCTCCACGAACATTGAGAGGAGCGCAAGGTCAAAACAACCATGCGCTATGTCGACAAGATGCGCAAGTCCGCTATCCTCGACCGCTGCTACAGACTCTGGGTGCCTCAATGTACTCAGAGTCCACGCCTCCAAATACTTCGTCTTAGGCTTGAAGCTAAGACATCCCTTCTCCTGTTGAATATTTATAATTGAGTTCACACTATGTTAACCATTTCCTAAACAATCTAAAATTTTATGGAATCTATTACCAGATGGGAAACATACCACTCCTCGCCACACGTCTAGCGCGACGTGACCACCGAAACTCGGGATCAAACTCGTATCCTGAGGGCCTCCGGGCACTGGAGTATGCCCAAGCACCCAAGCATCAGCAGCCGGCATCTGCGCCACCCCCTCTGTCGGACCATGTACTGGGGACCGGCGACGACGGCGCATGAAATACCCCAAACCTTAATAAGTTAATTAATTATGTAATTGTGGTTTTCTAAGGCTAATTAAGTCCTTAAGATCATTTGTGAAGAAATAAAAAAAATGCGTAAAAGTCACAAAACGTGAAAATGCGTATTTAATTATTTTAGGAGGTATATAACCTTCACAAGGGTTATAAATATATTTTTATACCTTAATTACACACCAAGAACATGTGAGAAAAATTCCTGAACAAAACGGATCCAAATAATGCGTTAAAACGCTAACGGAGTCTTAAAGCGCGTTTTTTGAGGAAACCCGAAAACGTGACTTTAAACGGTCAAATGACCCCGTAAAAATTATAGTTGACCATATAACTATAAATAAACACTAATGGGAGTATAATAACCATTAAAATTAAAGAAACGAGAAAAATCCGGAAAACGGGCCCGGATTAGTGAATAGTGTATAAACCGGGAAAACGTGACTTTAAGCGGGTCAAATAGACTCGTAACAATTTTGGTCAACTAAATAGTCACTAATAAATAGTAGTGAAGCTTTAGAACCAATAAAATCAAGAAAACGAGAAATTAGTAAAAACTGTCAAAAATGGGAAGTTGTGGGGTGAGAGTGTAAATAAACTAAACTAGTGTGTCCACTATTAGAAATAAAATCAAAAATCTGTAGGAAGTGATGAGGGGGCCGATTTTATATGCTCTCTCTCACTCTTTTAATTTATCCTAATGCACTAGTGGACAAACTAATAAAGTAACCTCTTAATTTATTCTACTCTCTCTCCTACTCCCCTCATTTCCTCTCATCACTCACGTACAACAGCCCTCTCTTTCCTCTTCCTTCTTCCTCCAGCAATTTTCTCCTCTCTCTCTCTATTGCTGAACGAAAATGGAGCCTCCATGTCTTCCTCCACTTCTTCTCCTTGTCCAAGCTAGCTCCAAGCTTAAATCACAAAAATAATTACATATTTGTGATCCTCTCACCAAGCTCTACACTTCTCTCTTTTCAAAATTCGAAAAGGATGAGTTTCATTTTCGTGGGTTTTGCCCATTTGAAGAGAAAAGGGCACCACCTTGTAGCTTGGAGCCTCCTCTTTCTTCTAAGGTAAAAAGTTCCAAAGAAAATTCATTTTTCTTCACCTTTCTCTCTTGACCGATTTTTGCTCTTTGTAACACCTTGTTTTCTTCTTGATTTTGAGCTTTGATTCAACCCTCCAATGGTGGAGTAAATGCCTTCTTGGTTCAAGGGTGAAAATCCCTCTTAAAAGGCTAGAAAGGTAAACCCTAACCTTATGTTTATGCCCTTTGATTGAATTAAAATTTCCTAAGGGTTTAGATAATTAATGGAATGTATTTTGTGTTTCTTGAATGTTGGGATGGAGTTTTGAAACTCCATTCCCTCATGACCGATTTTGAGGAGATGGGGAGCAAGAGGAGAATTAATGAGAGACTTGTGAATTTAAGGTAAGAGAACTACCTTAATAACTATCTTGGTTATTGTAGAACTTGGGATGGGGAAATTTTGGAAGAAAATCCAAAATAAATAACTCACCTTAAGCTTATGTGGTGTTTTAAGGAAATTTTGTTGTTTTGGTGCAATTATAAATGTTCAGTGTAGTGCAGGTGTTGCTAATAATATGAGGAAATTCAGTGTTTAAATTTAATGTTGTTTAAGGGCCTAAGAGCCAAGCTTTTAAAGTTATGTACATTGAGGTGATCATTGTTAAAATGATGGAATTGATGTGTGGCCTTGAATGAGTTGATGGCTGGAGTGCTTTGGTGAGCTAAGTAATGTGTGGGAACATGTTAAAATTATGGGGAGGTTATGGCGAAATTTTGGTAGAAAATGTGTGTTTTGATGATGGCTTAGTAAATGGGAGAACCTTGGTGTTATAGTGTTGAGTAGAGGGGATTGATGGCCTTATAATGGTAGATAGAGAATGGAGATAAGAGAGTGCAAAATCTGTAGCATAATGATGCTTGGTAACTTGGAGTTTCAAGAAGAAGAGCTTGTGTTTGTAACTTGTGAAACAAG
>JAIOTZ010001802.1:0-28442 GCA_023374045.1 Limonium bicolor
CACGAGAGGCATGTGCATTTCTTCATCACATGGAGAGGCACAATACATAGTGAGATCAATGCCGATAAACGAGACACAAACTGTGATTCATGCAAAGATCCGAGAAGTAGTAAGAAAACAATCATTGACTAACGAGAATGATGAGGCACTTAGGAATAAAAATCTCCACAAACCAAAAGCTTTGGCTGCCCTGTACATAATCCCTTAGTGAGCCCCGCTGAGCCTTTCACGATAAACCTTTTTCTGTGAACTCCACAACATGCCAACCCACGTACCTATACTTACTTGCCCTTGCAATAGAGGATCTTGAAAGAGCCGGAGTCATAGTCTCTCCCCCACCATCTTTCACAAGAACAACAAACGAAAATGTCCAGAGGAATCAGTGAGTCAATGCGACTCCAAAGTCAGACACCAAAAAAAAAAAATTGAAATGTTTGAGAAGATTAGCGAGTCAATAAAAACTCCAAGCTGAAAGCCAAAAAAGTAAGCAGAGAATGCCCAAGAAGGTCGATGAGCCCATGCGATTCCAAAAGCAGAAAGCAGGAAAGAGAAAATCACACACCAAAGAAGAAGGAGAAAATAAGCAAAAGGATCACTGATGTCCCGAAGAAACCAATAAAGGGTTATCAAAACCCGTCTAATCATTTCACCCATGGCAAAGGTGAAACATGTCCTTTATTGCACAAAAGCTCCACCATTCCCAAATAAACCCCACAGTCCCATGTGACATGCATCATACCCCTCATCCCCGTTACAACCCAATAAAGACCTCTGACTCATAAGTTAATGAGCGTTAACTGAAAGTACCGGATCTGAAACATGAATCATAAGCTTCATACTCGTTATCAACATGTCCCATCATCCCAAAGGGACCATGAGCGGAAGAGTGTGACCTTACCCCACAAGGTCTTTCGAGTGCGAGTGATTCTTTGATCGAAGCACCAAATCATAAACAGCTAATCCCATTGCAAGTGAGGAATTTGTGAGGATCGGAAAGTCCAAAACCCCGAAAGGAAATTCTTAGGAAAATACTGCTCTAAGCATCGAGAGTATCATCACATCGCTTTGCACACACAGCCAAACTCACGAGAGATTGACCCGTATCCCTCCATGAGAGGAAAATGATTCACGCCTTCCAATTCAACAATTATTCAAGATCGAATCGAAAATGTCTTATATTCGTAAACCTCATATTAATAGAGATAGGACCGTACCTTCTCTACAAAAACTGCATATGCATTTTGCACCGTATCTAGCATTTAATATTTGCATGCATCATAAGCACTCCATCATCAACATCTGATTGGTAAGAACTCTGCCTAGTCTCGCTGAGAGTCGACTTCAGTTGCTGCAGTTGAAGTAAAAACTTCCTATCAAAGGAAATCAAGCTGAAACCATTTGGGCTATCTTTGAGCTACGTCGAATCATTATGAAGCCACCCGGGGCCATCCTTGAACTACATCGAAGCATTCAGAGCCATCCCAGGCTACCTTTGAGCTACATCGAACCAAAATAAGGCCATCCTAAGCCGTACGAAGACAATCTCGGAGCCATCCATTGTCATACTTGAGTCTCGTCGACACCCCTCCCAAAGCCAAATTGGAGCCATACGGGAACCGTTCTCAGACATTGTGACCATCTTTAGAGCTACCAGGAGCCATCTCAATAGTTTGAGAACAATATAGGAGCCACCTAACATCCCTGTTAGAGCCATTTCATCACCAGGGTCTTGCCTACACAGTTTCGAACTACGTATGGTCTGATCTCAATACGAAATTGAGTACGTAGGCAGCCCGCCCAGGGTGCGACCACCTCAAAGGAAAAATGCCCCTTTCTTCCTCGCTATCACCAAATAGAGCCATCTCGTAGCCCTTCCCGGAGCCATCCCGAGCTATCCTGGAGCCATCATGAGAGAACCCTGAAGTCATAACCGGGCCGAAGCCATCCATCCATGACCAAGAATTTATCTACCACATCAAAATACGTCAAACACAACACAGTCCACCAATCACATCAACCCACCATTCGACTCAAAATCTCAATCCAAATCGAAACCCACCAACCACCCCAGAGCCGTTGCTCATAATGGGGTCATGAATCATGTCGGAGCCAACCGACCACACTGGAGCCACCCGACCGCACCGGAGCCGTCAACGTAATCCGGAGCCATCAGTCCATACCGGAGCCATCACCACATGCCAAAGTCATTTCAAAATTTCAAACAACTCTGGAGCCGTCTGCTCACACAAAAACCTACATCCACAAACAGGGAGTTTAATTCAATTAATATTGGTTAATCACCTCACATCACATATCATCTGCATATACCCACAAATTTTGCTCACTGTCTGACGTATCTTCACACCCGCTAGGCAGCTTTTGTGCTACTAGTGCGGTCGAATTTTTCATTTTACACCCGCTAGGCAGCTATTGCGCTACTAGTGCGGTCAAATTTTTCATTTTACACCCGCTAGACAGCTATTGCGCTACTAGTGCGGTCGAATTTTTCATTTTACACCGCTAGACAGCTATTGCGCTACTAGTACGGTCGTTTCATTTTACACCTGCTAGGCAGCTATTACGCTACTAGTGGTCCCGCCGTTTTCCTCCACTAGGCAGCTATTACGCTACTAGTGCGAGATCGTTCATTTCATAACCCACTAGGCAGCTATTACGCTACTAGTGTGGTCCCGCCGTTTTTCCTCCACTAGGCAGCTATTACGCTACTAGTGCGAGATCGTTCATTTCATAACCCACTAGGCAGCTATTACGCTACTAGTGTGGTCCCGCCGTTTTTCCCTCCACTAGGCAGCTATTACGCTACTAGTGCGAGATCGTTCATTTCATAACCCACTAGGCAGCTATTACGCTACTAGTGCGGTCCCGCCGTTTTTCCTTCGCTAGGCAGCTATTACGCTACTAGTGCAAGATCGTTTCACATCCACCTGCTAGGCAGCTATTACGCTACTAGTACGGTACTCCATTAAAGTATTATAGGCTCGTCATAAGTCCTATAGCTAGATGTCAAGAGGTCTAGTTGAGGCACTCCTAAGTCCTCGTACTTTCAATTGCATTATAGGCTCGTCATAAGTCCTATAGCTAGATGTCAAGAGGTCTAGTTGAGGCTCGTCATAAGTCCTCGTGCACCCAATCAACCTAATTGTTAGTATCATAGGCTCGTCATAAGTCCTATGACTAGATGTCAAGAGGTCTAGTTGAGGCTCGTCATAAGTCCTCGTACTTTCAATTGCATTATAGGCTCGTCATAAGTCCTATAGCTAGATGTCAAGAGGTCTAGTTGAGGCTCGTCATAAGTCCTCGTGCACCCAATCAACCTAATTGTTAGTATCATAGGCTCGTCATAAGTCCTATGACTAGATGTCAAGAGGTCTAGTTGAGGCTTCATAAGTCCTCGTACTTTCAATTGCATTATAGGCTCGTCATAAGTCTATAGCTATTTGTTCCCCTGACAAGAGGTCTAGTTGAGGCACTCCTACCCCTAAGTCCTCGTGCACCCTAAATCAACCAATTGTTAGTATCTAGGCTCATCATAAGTCCTAGAGTTAGATGTCAAGAGGTCTAACTGAGGCCCGTCATAAGTCCTCGTACCTTCAATCACATTCATACACTCACGGTCGTATCCCTATGCACCACTAAACCATTGTGAGAATTTTTGGCGCCCCGTCAACCTTGATCCAATTCTACAAATGCTTGTAGAATTGAATCAAGGGGAGCCTCTGTAGACACCAAAAATTCTCACCCCATAAAGCAAATTCGAAATAATAAGAGGGGTCATCGCCTTTCTTTTCAAAACATATTAGCGTGTGTGCCATAATGAAACCGTCATTTTATATCCTTTTTCAGAGCATTTCATAAAAACACATTTTCCAAAAATGAATTTTCAAACAACAATCCGGTTTTAAACCCATTCATTTTGTTTTATTATGTATTCCATACTCTCATGTCATTAGATTAGTCATCTCATTTATTGTATACTTTCTTTCAGACTCCTCGTGTTTTTAGGAGAGTTATCCAGTCAATTTTAGGGCGTTTGTATTATTTCTCTCATGATATACTGAATTTCGACCTAGCTTAACTGGTTAAAGTACTTGTACATAACCCATGAGTCTCGGGTCTGATTCTTGACGTGAACAAAAAAAATTTCCTTGTTCCGCTTCAGCCCCAGCTTGGTTCTTCTGTTATTTCGTTGCTTCATTTAACGAGTTCCGTCATAGCTTAACCGGTAGAAGCATGCAAGGGGTATACCAAAGGTTGTTTGTTCGAATCTTGGAGCAACTTGAGCTTATATTTTTTATTTTACAAAAACGGCCCATGAGGCCTTGCTCCCACCTGGACCAAATCTTGTCGGGCCTGTTTCCTTATTTTGCAACCCATTATCAGATGAAGCCCATAACCACCTAATAAACCCTAGTTTGACATCTGTCTTACTGGTGTACATTATAAAAACTCCCTTAAAACCCTACAGTCACCCAGGTTTTTTCGATCGGCCGGCACTAATCCACATTATTCTCCTGATTCCCAGCGTTCTTTGCTCTTTCCCAGTTTCAAACGCAGACAAAGAAACCCAGAAGCCTCCCTTTGTTCTAGAATCCCTCGATCTTCTCGATTGAATCACTACGAAAATTCAACCGCCACTCACCGAATCAACCCTTTCCCCCCTCCGATCATTCACCTCGTTCGAGTTCACTCACCCTGTTCGATTCTCGGGTTTACAAGGTAAGATTGGCACCAGGCAAAATTTATCTGTCCTGAATCTTCTCACCTTCTACACCTCGCTTCACGTGTTCCATTTCTATCCTGATGTCAAACACGAGATGAAAGGCTTGGATTTCTGTTGTAAATCGTTTTCTGAGAAAGGAGTCCGTCTTCTGTACTCCTCGCCTTCTTTTATCAATAATGCTCGCGAACCAGGGCTTCGAATCCACATTTCGTGTGTTCCTGGTTGTCGCAGAGAGTGACGTTTCTTTCTTCGTTTCCTTTCTCCTTGTTTTTTTAAGATTTCACTTCTAGTGACCTTCTGCTTGTCGGTCTCGTTAGAATATACGGACGACACATTTGAACCGCGTCGATTATCTCCCACTGCTAGCTCATCCGAGAGCGGCGGCTCTTATAGGGCGGGAGGTGATTCCTCGGAGACGATTCCGACTAATGGTTTAGGCCCCCCCCCCTTTCTCTGTTTTGTGACGGGTTAGACTGGTCGCATCCAGTCACCGATTTTTACTACTGTTTCTTTTATTTCACTATGATTCAGCATATCCTCTGCTTATTATTCACTGATCATCTTGTTATTCACTGATCATCTTGATTTTGGTTAATCCCCCCTTCTGTTTGGCTTCGTGTTGAGTCCCTATGTACTTCTCGCTTCCAGAGCCGACTCGGTAAGGTCTGTATTTACTTAAGTCTCAAAACGTCTTTGCCAGACATGGGTAAAAACAAGTCGTTCCTCTCCTGCTGGGTTTCTGAAATGGAAAAATGTTCTATAACCGAGTACAGGTATATTCTCTGTGGTGAATATTTGAAAGTAGAGAGTATTCACGAGCTCCCGTGGGATGGTGTTCTTTTCTGTCACCTATAAGTTGCTGATATCTGCTTGGTGTTCGTATCTCCCTTAATACTAACCTTGTTGTGAGTGTTTTTGGTCTGTGAGCATCAGTTCGTTGAGGACCGTCCTGCTCTCAAAATCCGTACTCGACATTCACCGGTGCTGTAAGTCGACCTTTTATCCCCTAATTGAAAAGGGCTCATGACCTCTGTTATCTGGTGTTTGTGGTAATTTGAGCTATAGCGCGTATGCTTGACGCTTTAATGTTTTAAACAATTTGAACTTCGTGCATGCTTGAGAAGAAATGACTGAGTACTAGACTGAATCGATAATCAAAATTGTGCCTACTCTGGATGTTGAACTTGATCTCGCTGAGCGTGTAATGTGCAAGCGCACTAATGTCATGATCCACAGTCTGCTTTTCGTTGTGTTTATATGAGTTCATTTTCATGCTAGCAAGCTCATCACTCACGTTTTACTGTACAGAGATGAACGTTGGTGCCTTTTGTTTTCTCACATGTTGACCCGCACCTTCAAAAAGAAGAAATGAATCGAACTGACTTTGACTCTGATTGGTTCTGACCATATTAAGACTTAAAAGCTTTAGGCTCTAATCTTTCTGTGCGTTGGGTCATTAATTTTCTGTTATTATCACTCAAATAACCGGTTTTATGCTTTGGTCAATTCTTGCTAGCATCAGTTTGTTTACTTCGCTCGATTAGATTTGTTCACGTACTCTTTTTGGATTCATTATCATTGCTGTCATACAATTTGTTGGGTAAAGCTTGTTAAATGAATTAATTCGAGCTCATCCCAAGGCTAGCCCAAACCGGGTTGGTTTGAAACTTTAGACAGCCAGCTAGGTTACCCGGACTTACTAGGTTAGCCGGGCCCACATCTTTCTGTGGGCCATTTTAGAAAAGCCCTAGTTTATTCATGGATAAAACCCACATTAAGGTCGTAGTACCCGAGGGTCGTAGTACCCGTTTGTGGGGGACATCCTTCCTAGTGATAAGTCTTTCCAAATCATCCTTAATATTCAGATTAAAACTCACAATCAATGACTCCATTCAAAATCACATTTCTGGATAAAAAAGAAAGGGATCAAACCCGTTATAGGACAATCCATTCAATTCAAGTCGAAAAGCCCAAGTAGTGTCCTGATTTCAGTCCAAGTCATTCGTGGCCCTTTTAATTCATCTTGTCCATTTAGTCAGCCAAGCCCAAAACCATCTTGACCCAGATCCCAGAACCGACCCTGACCCAATCAAAGCCCAAAACCATCTTGGCCCAAAGCCCAAACCATCTTGACCCAAGTCCAACTCGGCCCAACATCACCAATCTGGCCCAAACACAAGTTCACAATCGGCCCAGGCCCAAGCTCGGCCCAGACCCAAGCCTAAATTCGGCCCGTTACTCACATTGGCCCATTACCCACCGTCTGGTCCATTATCCACAATCCGGCCCAATTGCACAAAAAATCAAACCGAAGCCCAAGGCCCAAAACCGAAGACCAAGGTCCATCAAAACCTGGCCCACTGCCCAATTCAAACCCAGCCCGCTGCCCAATTCAAACCCAGCCCGCTGCCCAATTCAAACCCGGCCCGCTGCCCAATTCAAACCCGGCCCACTGCCCAATTCAAACCCAGCCCGCTGCCCAATTCAAACCCGGCCCGCTGCCCAATTCAAACCCGGCCCGCTGCCCAATTCAAACCCGGCCCGCTGCCCAATTCAAACCCGGCCCGCTGCCCAATTCAAACCCGGCCCACTGCCCAATTCAACCCGGCCCACTACCCAATTCAACCCGGCCCACTACCTAGTCTGGCCTAATAACCAAATCGGCCCAACAAGTTCACGATCGGCCCAAGCCCACACTCGGCCCAAGCCCACAACCGCTTTGACCAACTCCTCACCCAAGTTTGACCCGAAACTTTGACCAACCGAGCGTTGACCAACCCAAACTTTGACCAAGGCCAAATTTGACCTTGACCCACTTTGACTTGATCCCTTTGACCCGGTCTAGCTTTGACCTGGCCCGCTCCCCAATCCAAATTCCATTCAAACTCAATTCTCTCGGCCCAATTCGATTCAAACCCAATCCCATTCAATTCAAATCCTGATGTAACTCATCCGATTCGAACTCAACTTGTAAATTCCATTCAAACCCCAAAAACCAAAAAGAATTTGAAAACAATCATTTTATTCAAGTTTCATCAAGTTTTCAAAGAAACCATTTTGTGGAATTTAAAAAGGAAAAACTCTTCTCACATCACAGAAAGCTCTTCTCTATTGCAGAAAGTTCTTCTCACGTATACAGAAAGTTTTCTCCTAAAAACATTTCTCAAAATCAGTGTTTCTTCGTTAAGATTTCCGAACAGCTTTCAAAGTTTTCTAACTGAATTTTCAGATCCAAATAAACCGTTTTCGGGGAGCAAGTAATGTCTAACCCCTTTAAAACATTTCCTTCATGGTTAGGACATCACTTGTCTTCCTTCCCAAAGATAAAAATCCGAGGCGGGCACTGGGGTCATAACCTCCCTTGTCGCAGTCTGGATCTCTTTAGGCGGGCATTAGGGTGACAAACCTCCCCTAATTGCAGCCTAGTTTTTTACAAGGCGGGGTGCTAGGGAAGTAACGACCTTCCTAGTTGCAGCCGGGATTTTAGAATCGTCTAACTCCTTCCACTCGATTTCAATGTTTTCGGTTTTTAACGTTTTAAAACCCGGGAGTTAGAGACGTTTTAGGGTTCGACCGAGAACATCTCATTCATGGTGTTTCTCTCTGAATCCTATTTTTCGACATAAATTCATTGCTCCATCTTTCGAGCCTCGGCACTTACCATTAATTAAGTGTCGTGTTCGAGGGGGTACATAGGGTAATCCCTCGGGATATCCGCCCTTTTACACAAAATGGTTTTCCTCAACCGTTTTCAAACCTCAAATTTAAAAAAACTCGGGATCTCTATTCAAATACCAATTGCCTCACACACTCAAATAATCTTCAAAACTCCAAATCACTTCATACCCAAATCATCGTCCAAACTCCAACTCGCATTAAACTCGAATCCTCTTACAAATTCCAACTTCATTCAAAATTCCAAAGTCTCACAGGCCCGAGCGTCTCATAGACTTGAACATCTCACAAACTCGAATGTCTCACAGACCCGAGCGCCTCACAGACTCAATCATTCTGAGATTTCAATGTCTTACAGACCTGGGCGTCTCGCAGACTCCAACCTCCCAAAACCCGAAACTTCTTGAAACTTCGAATCCTTCCAAATCTCAAACACTACAAATATCCTCAAGCTCCACAAACATCAAAACTTCCAAACCCAAAGAGCTGAACTACGTAAGGTCTGATCTCAGCGGGAAGTTGAGTAGTAGGCAACCCGCACAGGGTGCGACCCCATTCCAAACAAAACCCTTTTCCCACTCCAAGGTGTTCTCCATACCTCTCAAAAAATTCAAATCCCCTCTGACTCCCACAAACCCTCAACTTCTTCAACTCTCTAAATCAGACTTCTGGTCTTTCATTCTATACTCCTCCGAATTCATCAATTCTTCTTCTTGGCGCTAGCTTGGCAGAAAAGCTCGCCTCATCCACTCGTTTTCTCTCCTCCTGTCCTAATCTTATCCTTTGGCTTTAATTGAATCTCTCTAAAAAGGTTTGAAAGAAGGTAATCCCGACAATTGGAGACTGAGGTTTCCTCGGGCACCAATCCGAAGTCGTGGTCGTTGCCACTTCCAAGGGTGTAACCCAGTGCGAACCCACATAGAATCTCTGCAAATGACCAGATAAGTCCTATCCATAGGCAACAATTTCAGAGTCAATTAGCGTTCTTAGAACCCTCATTCCCTTCCTTCCTAGTATCTTAGGTCAAACTAGGTGGCGACTCTAGTCAATTTCGCCTTATAGAGGCATAACTCCGCGTGGAGCCCATTGAGAGCGGGTGTAGTGCTCACTAGCATTCCCCATACGCTTTCTGGGGAAGACGGACGATTTAGTAGGTATTTGAGGGATGCCACGAATAACGGGTTTTCACCCCCCCCCCCCCACAGAATGGCATTTTCTAGGATTTAGGCTTCTCAGTCGGATCATATTATATAGACCCCCCTCATACCGAAAAATCACCCTCCACACTTAGCGTTTAACTGAGAATTTATCTTGAGGACTTCATCTTATATGTTTAATAAAGTGTTACGGTGCATTTAAAATGAAGTGTAATGCTTTACTTTATTTTATAAAGTATTTCCGGGACTTTCGGGCCTTAAGGGCCCTTAAGGGAACTCCCGGGCATATTGTATTTTTACTCAGTTCTAACTGAGGACTTGTGTATTAAGGGTCATAAAATGATCCTTGATTAACTTCATATGAGTTTTATAGCTTATATAACTTGGTTAGCTTAAGATCGAGCTTTAACGCTAGTTTTTGACCTTAAGGAGTTTAGGTGCGTTTTTAACGCCTAACTGTTTATATATTTTTCTCAGGGTTTAATAATCCCCCAAATAATTTATATTTCCATTTATTTAATTATTTAAAGGTTAGGGGTATTTCATACCAACCCAAAATCAACCCGAATCTGACCCATTGACCCGAAATCAACCCAAAATCAATTTGAAATCAACCCAAAATTGACCCGAAATCAACCCAAAATTGAAAATATTATACTATCAATATAAATTATACACAAAATCACCAAGATAATATAACATAACATATAAAACCATCAAAGATAAATGATTACATGATTGATATATTTAGGGTGATGTCGCATAACTATAAGAATATATATTTTTTTCTTTTCTAAAAATTAACGCTTTCGGGTTGCGGGTTGAAATCGGGTTGACAGGTCAAACCCAAAACCAACCCGGGTTTTTAGCAACCCAAGCCGAACCCGACACAAAAATGTTTTCAGGTTGAAAATCGTAACCCAAACCCGTGTTTTCGCATGTTGGTTTCAGGTCGGATTTCAGGTTCGTGTCAAGATTGACAACCCTAACTGAGATCCAATTTGAGAGTGAAGAAGCCAATCTTAACAGCTTGATTTTTCTCTAAAAAGTGTTGGAGCTCTCCTGCTAGAATGATATTATCCGTGATAAGTCTACCCTTCACAAAACCAGATTGGTTGTGAGAGATGAGGTGGGGGAGAATGTGCTGGATCCTGTTAGCCAAGGTCTTAGAAGCGATCTTGTACACAAAATTGTAAAGGGCAATTGGTCTGAATTTATCAATATCGGTTGCACCCACCATCTTAGGAATAAGAGTAATGAAGTAGTCATTCAAGGAATCCGGGGGAGGGTGGCCTTTGAGAATGAGCAAAATAGCATATATAATCTGGCTCCCAATGATGTGCCAAAAGGTGATAAAGAATTTACCATTGAAATCATCTGGGCTAGGAGCTTTGTTGGAACCTAGTTGTTTCACTGCAGAAATGATTTCATCTCTGGAATAAGATCTACCGAGCTCGGAAACAAATTTGGCATTTAGCCGACCCTCCACTACCACAGTGAAGTCCCTATCAGCCTGGGGATGGGAGGAGGTGAACACAGTTTGAAAATACTCCCTGGCAATGAATTCAATCCTATGCCAAGAATATTGCATAGTATTCCCTGGGTCCATTAGACCAAAAATCTCTTTTGATCTTTTAAGAGACGTGGCCCTAGCATGAAAATACCCCGTATTCTTGTCGCCTTCTTTTATCCACTTGTCTTTGGATCTTTGTTTCCACCAGATTTCTTCACGGAAAGATAGTAACTCTATTTCCAGGAGTAATCTTTTCCTATTATTAATAGCTTCCAAGGAACTATCACCAATAGAAAAATTCCCAAGTTCTTTCCTCTTATTATTGATCTTCCATTTAATCTTGGAGATGGACCATCCTTTTCACTCACTTAGCTTCCGATCACACAAACCCAAAAAAGTGGTAATGCTACAAAGATTGTTACTCCAGACGTCGGCCACTATCTCCGCACACTTAGAGTTCAAACACCAACCATTTTCAAATCTGAATACTTTTGCTGAGATTTTATGTTTACTAAAGAAACGGATAAACAGAGGACAATGATCAGAAGCTTCACGAGATGCTCCACTGAAATATTGGGGAAGACCTGTAGACCCACTGAAAAGCAGAAGACTCTATCCAATCTACTATGGGAATTAAGATCCCCATCCCGGCAGTTGGTATAAGTAGAACTTTCTCCAAAGAACCCGATGTCATGGAGGTCATAACATTCTGAACGGGGTCATATGCACTTCTTGCCTAATCCTTCCCCCAATCTTCTCAGAGGCATGCAATATCTGATTAAAATCCCCCGCTATTGCAAACAGGTAAATTGATCTACTAAAACTAAACAAATCAATCTAGAAAATAATAAATCAATAAGTCTGTCGGGTTGCAAAAGTCCCGGTCACTGTAGTATAGAAAGTTAAGCAACCAGGTATCGAACCACGGGACTTGAATAAATAAGCCTACGTCCTATCCTAAATCCTAAGAAAACTGGAAATTCAGGGGTTGTGAATTGTTTTTGTGTTTGAATTAAATAAATGCAAATCAAAGTTGAAATGAACAATTGGTGAAAATGAATGATGAGTTTGATAATATGAGTGGAACTCCGGGTCCGGGTCGTTCTTTACTGGTTAAATCTAGTAACATCTACAATTTAATTATGAGAAACGGAAAGGCCAATTCTTTCTATCTCTTCAATGCTAAATCCTAGTTCATTGACGAGCTCACCTATCAGAACATGTCAACTCTAATCTAGCAGTTGGCAAAACACATATAGGCGGAATAAGCACAAAGAATTGTTAGCGTTTGTAGGAAAGATTATCTATCCGACTAATCCTTCCCCAAATCCCCAGGTTAATTCGAACTCCCTATTAATCACCTTGTCTGATCCTAATAGGTTTCGCAAAACAACTCTATAACTTGCGAAATTAATAGAGAAGAGATTGATATCATTAACCTGGAAACAATCCATTACAATCTCATAATCAAATTGCAGAATTCTTAACTACATTGAATCCATCTTGAACAGACCCTACCCCAGAGTTAAATCCCTACTAGCCAGTCATTGCAAAGAAACAGATAAATACAATCAACGTAGAATTCATCTAAAGGAAGAAAAACCCTTGAGTTGAACGTTTATCCAGAGTCAATGGCTGCAGGTGCAAGGTTGAAGATGATCTCACTCCTTCTGTCGATGCTCCTCCAGAATGTTGATGATATTCTTGATGAAGTGGATGAAGGTGAACTGATGCAATTGGCGTGGATGAGTGGAGAGAACCTCGTTTATCAGCGTGAGAGTGTGTGATGTAATGATCGATGATGAATGAATGCCCTCTCCCTCTGATTAGGTCAATTAAATAGACTTCCCTCTCTCTTTTTCCCTTCAAAACGCCGAGTTTATACTGAAATTATTGTGCCGTCCGAACATTGGTCCGACCTTCAATGTTCGACACAATGCTTTGAGCGCTTCAATCCCAAAATTCTCGACTTGTGTCCGAACTTGGATGTTCGGACACAAGTTCAGACATGCTCCGTACATCAGACCTCCGGCTTTTCTTAACCATGTCCAAACTTCGATGTTCGACTGAAGTTCGGACATTCCATCAGGCGCAGCACACGAACTCTCGACTTGCGTCCGAACTTGGAAGTTCGGACACAAGCTCGACATTCCTTCAAAACCCTCTATATCATCGTTCGGACTCCAATTCGACCCCCGTTTGTTGCATCATCTCCCTTGTGAGTTAATCTACTGTTTCCTTGGTTTTTCTCTGCATTTAATCATAGAAAAAGGTATCAAGCCTTACCAAACAACAACCAAAGGAAAACGGAAGATAAGTGTGGAATATTATCGATGAACATATAAAAATTAGGCATTAAGATCACTAAAACCATTCATATTTCACATCATCAAACCTCCTCACACTTAACCTTTGCTTGTCCTCAAGCAAAGCAGGAGTAAAATATCTCAGAATGCCTCAGGACCAAACCTTGGGATTGCACAAAATAAGAAGTTAAGCCACAAAAACCACCCAAGAATCGATCTGCTCTTAACTGCATGTCTCTTAAACAATGAAGCACACTTTTAAAGACAAAAGACTATGAAGAAGTCAGATCATGAAATCAAAACGTAGAGTACCCAGAACCTTCCAACCTTTTCTCTTCTCAAACCCGTGGATGACAAGGGGTGTGAAGTTCTGCCATATTCCGCAGAACCTTTCAACACCACGTACTCATGATCTAATTAAAAGACTTGCCATAAATATACGACTTTAAAGAGCTTCTCTTTTTTTTCCTTTGCATGCATATAATTTTTTCCGCGCAAATAATTCATCCCCCAGACTTTTCTCTCCATCCTTGTAATGGTATTGGGTCTTTTATCCCAGATCAGACGACCTTAGGTAAATGGGTGATGAAACACCCCTAGAACTTAATAACCGGATGGAAGAGGCCTGTTTTTGGTTCAGAAAATAACTTAGATCAGAGGAGTACCTTGCCTTTATCCTTCATTCCAGACATTCTCATCATTCCCAAGGTTCCAAGTTAAACCAGTTCTAACTTCACAACTAACTTGTTCACAGACATTTAACAAAATTCAGTCATTTGAAAATATGATATGAGAGCATACAGCTTTGAGCAAACCAACTCTAAAGGTCAGTACCGGACTCAACTCCACAACTAAAGATCCACCCAAGTATTCAACACTAAGAAGCACTCTAAGGGAATTACCCCCACATAGCCCAAAACCAAACAAAAATTAGTGCGGGAATAAATGACTGACACATTCAGAAAGATCTCCCCCTTCCTCACACTTAATGAGGAGCAATGTCCGCATTGTTCAAAAATTTATCACAAGAAGGAGATCTGGCTAAATGTGTCACACTTACAAGGGGGAAATGAACAGGGACATAGGTATACACGTTAAAGCACGGGCCGAACATTAACCAAAAAGGAAAAGAAACTGAAACACTCCCCTGATTTCTTTTGTGATGCTTTGAGGAAGAGGTTCTCCTCACACTTAGTGTCCTGGTAGGGGAGAAGGTTTCCTCACACTTGCTTCCAAGCTAGTGTCCGGCATGGAGTCAGCACGATAAAGTATACTTGCACACATTCAGCAAACAACACAGAAAAGTATGCTAGAGCATCGCATTAGAGACATCAGTATTCAGAGTTAAAGATGAGAACAAACTAAAATCAAAATTAATTAAAAATACAACCCAATCGAAATAAAGTAAATAGTCTAACACAACTGAAAGTAATCCCAAAGAGAAGTCCAGATAAGGCTTCTAAACAAAGTAGCACCAAACAACAACATAGTCACTGTGGAGGCGGGTAGTACGCCTGCCACTGCTGAAACTGCGCGACCAAAGCCTCATAATCATCGAGGGAGCGGCGCGCGTGCTGCTGAAACTGAGCGACCAGAGTCTCATAGTCATCCTGGGAGCGGCGTGCCTGCTGCTGAAGAGTCTCGATCTCCGCCTGATAGCGTCGATCCATCTCTATGAAACGGGACTCCAGCTGATCAAACTCGTAGCGAGTGACATACTCGCTCCCAGGGGCTGGTAGTGCAAGAAACGCCTCATGCTCGTTAGGTGTAGCAGTAGGGGCGGGCTCTGATGGACCCTCACCCGCCTCTCGCTGGCGCTTCTGTGGTCGCGCGGCAGCCTTCTTCCTCCACTGGCCCTCGCTGAACTCAAACCACATCTTCTTCAAGGCGCCCGCATCAATAGGAGCCCACGCAGCATGCAGCCCCACAGTAGGAACGGTAACCCTCTGCCGCCTGAGTATGCTGCAGATCATGACCGGGAAGCCCAGCTTGTGCTTGTCTTTGTGCTCCATGATGTACTGCATGTGCAAGAAGATCACCCATGGCAAGTAAGTGATCTGTGCAGCCTCAGCAAATGCCGGATTCAGCACTGTCTGAAGAAGTAGGAAGTCAGTATGGTTCAGGTCCGAGCTCTGACGTGGTACAACGTTCGCAGCCAGTAGTGCGAGCAGGACTCTCTCCTGAGGGCTCTGAAGCGAATCAGCAGGGACGACCTGCTTGGATGGGTCATCCCCTCTGCGTCGTCGTGGTCCCTGAACCATGAGGGGGGGTATAGTGTTGGATAGCCGCCGTATTGAAGTCGTTGGGGTTGAGGTGCTCAGGACGGTCGGGGGCAGGATAGGGAATGTCCAAATACTGAGCAATCTCCATTGTGGAGACCGTCACTCTATCCCCGTCTACTATGGATTTGATCTGGCCGTCTTGGTAGATTGCATTGGCATAAAACATGCGCACGGCTTGTTCAGAGTACTGGCCCCCCATATCCAAAATCTTGCCCCACCCAAATGGGTTTAATAAAGCCCTCAGTCCCAGCTGTTGCTCCAGTTCTGGTACCACACCCCGCTCAGCAATTATATCGACCTCCTTCTCAAACCACTCTTTGGCTGCCTCGTTTCTAAATTCTGGTTCCAGAGCTCGACGCCTTGAACTGGTGCTAGCTCCCGCTGCCCTCTTTCCACGGCCGGTAAATCTGCTCAACATCTTGCTGGAGTTGAATGAATGTTTAGAAGTAGATATAATCAGCAAAATCTGCAAGATTCGAACTCAAAAACCCAAATGCGACAGATTAGGGTCGAACTGGTTTTGTTCAAAATCGGACTGATTGGAGGTTTTTCTGGTTGATTTCGAGTGCTAGGATTGTAGAGGATTCAAAAACGAAGAGATTGGTACCAAGATTGAGGGATTTGGTGGAGATTTGAGGGAGTTGGGTGAGATTGGAGAAGAAGGGAATGGAGGGTGCCGCGGCTGTCGAGAGGTTGAAGAAAGGGTTAGGGAAGTTTTTGAAGATTTTTAAGTCGCGACCGCGTTCTTTTAGTTTAGAAATTTCGGGTTGTCCGAACTTCGATGTTCGGACTGAAGTTCGGACATGCCGTTTTGCGCAGCCCTCAGACTCTCGAATCAGGTCCGAACTTCGATGTCCGGACCGAAGTTCGGACATGTTGTTTTGCGCAGGCCTCCAACTCTCGAACTGGGTCCGAACTTCAATCTTCGGATTGAAGTTCGGACATCACCAAAAATGCACCAGTCTGTTTCTTTTTGAGCTCCAACCACTGTAACAAAAATCATTATCCTAAAACAAAACTAAAAACAACATAATAGCACAAAATAAAAGTACCGAAAATACTGGGTTGCCTCCCAGTCAGCTGCTCTTCTTTAATGTCTTTAGCTAGACAATTTCTGCTTGATCAATCAGAGGAGGTGTGATGAGCAGCTCTACAACAGCCCACAGCGAATTCCTTCAACTTTCTCAATTCTTTCGCATTTGCCAAGAGAACTTCTTCTTCTTCATGTTCGAGCTCGTCTCTTGAGAAATCATCTTTGTTGAAGGATTGAATTCACTCTCCAAAAAGAATATTGCCTGCAAGGGAAAAAGATTATGATCAGTACCAAGATAGCTTTTAATCGAGCACCATTTACCTTAAAGGTTTCACCAGCCTTATTCTCCAGCTCGTATGCTCCATAGGATGTAACTCCTACAACTCTGAAGGGGCCTGCCCAGTGTGATTTTAGCTTCCCAGGAAAGAGACGTAGTCTAGAGTTAAAGAGCAGCACCAGATCCCCCACTTTGAAGTCTCTCTTTTGAATCATCTGGTCGTGGATCCTCTTGGTGCGCTCTTTGTAGATCCTTGAACTGTCGTATGCCTGGTCTCTCAATTCCTCCAACTCAGAAAGCTGAAATCGCCTCTTCTCTCCAGCGTCATGTAAATCAAAGTTAAGAGCCTTTAAAGCCCAATAGGCTCTGTGCTCTAGCTCAACTGGGAGATGACAAGCCTTCCCGTATACCAGCTTAAAGGGGGACATCCCAATGGGAGTCTTAAATGCGGTTCTATAGGCCCATAGAGCATCATCAAGCTTGACAGACCAATCCTTCCTGGAGGAGTTGACTGTCTTCTGAAGAATCCATTTGAGCTCTCGGTTACTCACTTCTGCTTGCCCGTTAGTTTGGGGATGATAAGGTAAAGCAACCTTATGAGTCACCCCGTACTTAGTCATCAGAGAATTAAAAGCTTTGTTGCAGAAGTGAGAACCTCCGTCACTGATGATAGCTTGGCACTCCAAATCTGGTAAAGATGTTCTTCTTCAAGAATTTTACCACAGTTTTAGCATCAGCAGAAGGGCAGGGGATTGCTTCGACCCATTTGGAAACATAATCTACAGCAACAAGGATGTAGTGGTTTCCGTGAGAAGAAGGAAATGGGCCAGTGAAGTCAATACCCCAGACATCAAATAATTCTACTTCAAGGATTCCCTTCTGCGGCATCTCATGCCTTCTTGAAGTGTTCCCCATCCTCTGGCAGTTATCACAGTGAGCACAGAAGCGGTGGACATCTTTGTGTAGAGTGGGCCAGTAAAAACCGCACTCTAACACCTTAGCAGCCGTCCTAGCAGGACCGTGGTGACCACCTGCCTCTCGGGAATGGCAGAACTCTATTACACTGTTTACCTCTTCATCAGGGAGACATCTTCTGATTAAACCATCAGCACATACTCTGAAGAGATAGGGGTCCTCCCAAACGTAATGACGGGTCTCAGACAGAAACTTCTTCCTCTGGTTGTAACTTAGATCATGGGGAACCAACCCAGAGGCAAGATAGTTAGCCAAGTCAGCGTACCATGGCTCTTTGACTTTCCCAATTACAAAGACCGTTTCGTCAGGAAAGAATTCATTTATGGGAACCCCGTCATCTGGAGTCTCAAGCCTCGATAAATGATCTGCTACCCCATTCTGCTTCCCTTGCTTATCAACAACTTCCAAGTCGAACTCTTGGAGAAGCAGGATCCATCTAGAAGTCTGGGCTTAGAATCATTCTTTTGGAACAAGTACTTCAAGGCGGAGTGGTCGGTGTGAGCAATTACCTTACTCCCCACAAATAAGGTCTGAACTTGTCAAGAGCGAACACCACAGCAGTAGCTCCTTTCAGTGGTGGTGTAGTTCTTTTGAGGCTCCGTCAGAGTCTTACTCGCATATGTGATAACCCTCAAAATTTATCCTTCCTTTGACAGAGTGCAGCACCAACAGCGAAGTCACTAGCATCAGTCATTACCTCAAAAGGAAGGGTCCAGTCAGGGGGAACCACAATGGGGGCGAGATGAGTTTATTCTTGATGGTGAAAAGCCTTCAAGCATTCTTCTGAATGAAACTTTACATCTTTCTGCAGGAGATCAGACAAGGGCTTCGCAATTTTGAAAAGTCCTGGATGAACCTTCGATAGAACCCGCGTGACCCAAAAGATCTAACTCCTCTGACTGAAGTGGGAGGAGGTAACCCCTCAATGACTTCCACTTTTGCCTTGTCCACCTGAATGCCATCTTTGGAGACCCTGTGCCCAAGCACTATACCCTCATGTACCATAAAATGGCACTTCTCCCAATTTAAAACCAGGTGGGTCTCCTCACATCTGCTTAGTATCTGATCCAGCTGATCCAGACACACATCAAAATTCTGGCCATACACCGAGAAGTCGTCCATGAAGACTTCTATACTCTTCTCAATAAATTCGTTGAAAATGGCCATCATGCACCGCTGGAAGGTGGCCGGTGCGTTACAGAGACCAAATGGCATCCTCCTATAGGCAAACGTGCCATAAGGGCAGGTGAAGGTGGTCTTCTCCTGATCCTCTGGCGCGATGGGAATCTGGAAGTAACCGCTGTATCCATCAAGGAAACAGTAGTACTCCTGCCCAGCAGCCGCTCCAACATCTGATCGATGAACGGCAGCGGGAAATGGTCCTTCCTGGTGGCCTCGTTCAAACGCCTGTAGTCTATGCACATCCTCCAGCCAGTGGTCTGTCTTTGAGGCACCAGTTCTCCCTTATCATTGGGCACCGCCACAATTCCTCCTTTCTTGGGAACGACTTGCACAGGAGAAACCCAGCGGCTGTCAGAGATGGGGTAGATGATGCCCGCATCCAAGAGCTTTAATACCTCCGCTTTCACTACTTCCTTCAGGTTGGGGTTTAATCTCCTGAGGTTGCCTCACTGGTTTGATACTGTCTTCCATGTAGATTCGGTGAGTGCAGAACCCTGGACTAATCCCTTTAATGTCTGCCACTGACCACCCCAATGCTCCCTTGTGCCTTCTTAAAACCTCCAGAAGTCTGCTTTCCTGCGAAACAGACAAAGAAGAAGAAATAATAACCGGCAGGGCGCTACCCTCTGCCAAGAAAGCATATTTAAGGTTTGAAGGGAGAGTTTTTAATTCAAGAGTGGGGGGTTTCTCTACTGAAGGAATGAGCCTCTGAGTAGGCCTGTCCAGTGGCTCCACAGGAGGAGCGTGAGGGCGAAAATATGTTCGTCCCTGGTTAAGCTGCTGGACAACAGTAGCTACCTCAGTGCTCTCCTTGTCATCCTCAATCGAGTGGCATAACACCTGTTCTAACAGATCAGAATTCTCAAACAGGAAGGAAGAGTCATCAGTACTTTCAGCGACAAATGCATCAATCATCAGTATAGTCGACATCAATAGAAAGCACAGCATGAGGAAGCATTTGTTCTCATCATTTGGTGATATCAAAACTAAGCTCCTCATTATTAAATTTAAGGGTGATTTTTCCTTTGTCAACATCAATGACAGTTTTAGCAGTTCGCAGGAATGGTCTACCCAAAATTAATGGCACTTCCACATCCTCATCCGTATCAAGAATAACAAAATCAGCAGGGAAGAAGAAGTTACCAACACCTACCACAACGTTCTCAACCATACCATGAGGTTTGATTGACGAACGATCAGCCAATTGTAAATTAAATTGATTGGGATAAGCTCACCAGCATGAAGCTTTCTAAACATTGAATATGGCATTAAATTTATGCTCGCTCCAAGGTCGCAGAGTCCATACCCACAGTCCATGTCTCCAATAGTGCAAGGGATGATGGGCTGCCCTGGATCTCCACACTTCGGAGGGAGCTTCTGCTGGATGGCTGCAGAGCACGTCTCTGTCAGCTGAACAATCTCCTCTCCTTGAACCTTCGCTTGTTAGAAATCAAATCCTTCACAAAGCGAGCATAGTTAGGCATTTGCTTGATAGCATCAATCAAGGGATATTAAGTAAGCTTCGAAAATACACTCAAAAATTTCCCAAATTGATCATCAAGTTCTTTTCTTTTAATCTATTAGGGAAAGGAAGTTCCTTCGGAACCACCTTACCCTTGGAGTTTTTAGCAGTCAAAAATGAGAAGGGGAAGAGATAGGAGCCTGGGTCTCCTCAACAACTACCTCAGGAGGGGCTGGGGGCCCTGACGGTGCACCAGTGCTAGAGGAAGGGCGACCGGTCTCCTCGTCAGCTTGGTCCTCAGCCACTTGATTTCTATTTATTAACTGCTTCCCACTTCTTAAGGTAACGGCTGCCACCTCTTCAGAATCTGAGCAGTCCTCAACTACCACGGTTTCTGAGACTGTCACTGCCTTCAACTGAGCTTTAGGATTGGGGTCGGGTTGGGAAGGCATGATCCAGACGGTCTCTGCTGTAGAGGAACTGAGTCAACTGACTCATCGTTCCTGCATCTCCACCATGGCGTTCTCGAGCTTTGCTGGCCAGCTGCCAGATTCTGATTTATCACGTTTGTTGTTCTTGAGAGGCCATCAGTTTATCCATCATCTCCTTCATTAGCATTGTTCGAGCTCAGTGATGATGGCTGAGCTGGAGACTGTTGTGGCCTAAACTGATTGTATGGGGGCCTAACAAAACCGGGTGGTGCTCCCTGACTTGCCCTCTGAGGCTGCATCTGCTGTGAGTTGAGGGCGTTATTTGGATTACCGTACCTCAGGTTTGGATGCTGGTTCTGCATCCAAGGCTGCCTGTTGTACTGACCAATTACATTTGCCTCCTCAGTCTGCCTCATCTCAGCAACCATCGAGCAGTCTTCGTAATCATGGCTGTCTCCACACTGAGAACAGCATATCACGTTTGGACCAGTAGACACCTTCTTGACGGCTTGCACAGATTTCTGTCCCATAGTGAGCCGCTCGAGCATCTTCGCCATATTGCCCACTGTGGTACTTAAATGGGCCTGCTCAGCAGCAATCTGCTCCATCATAGGATCTGGAGTCCGAGAGGAGGTCTGCCCAACTGTGAAGACCCTTCCACCACTGTTGCTCCACTGGCGGAGCTCCTCGCAGTAGGACTCCATGGCGACATAAATTCCTCTCCGCTTTTAGCAAGCAGGTTTCCACCCAGTGCGGCTCTGACCTCGCTCGGCTGTGCTCATCTCTCAGCCCTTGGAAGAACCCCTGGGCCAAGGATGTCATGTTCTGACCGTGATGCGGGCACTGGCGGAGCAGCTCCTTGAACCTATCCCAAGCTTCGCAGATTGTCTCACCGCCGGACTGTCTGAAAGCGGTCAGGTCAGCAATCATCTGTCTGGTCCGGGAGATGGGGATATACTTCTCATAAAACCTCTCCGTCAATAGCTCCCAGGTAGTGATGATACCTGGTGGTAGACGGTGGAACCATTTCGAGGCTTCCCCTGATAGACTGTGCTGAAATAAGCACATCCGAGCATACTCCTCAAGCCCCTGAGACATCCCCAGCGAATCCAAATGGACTAAGAACCGATGGACATGGTCGAGTGCATCAGCCGGGTCTGCGCCTGAGAAGGTCCCTGCTGGATGATTCCTGACAGCGTTTGTTTGATGGCTTGGTTTCAACTTTTGCCATTCTGCTGTTAATTCTGCTGTGAGGTTCGGTAGAGTCACAGGTCCTCTTCTAGGAGCAGCTGGCGGGCGATTAATTCTTCCCAATGTGGCCTGCTCAGCATTGGCATTGGCTGGTCCGTTAGCAGCCATGGCGAAGGTGAGTGCTCTTCTCGCCCTACGAGCTGTACGGTTGATCTCTAGGTCTAAGTTGAATCTTGGTGGGCCTCGAGATCGAGTACCGTGCATTCACCAAACACCTGCACAGTTACACAAAACAAATCAAATAAAAATGAAAACAATTGACAACCAAGGCAAAGGACTTGACAAAGTCAAGTCCCCGGCAACGGCGCCATTTTGCAAACAGGTTAATTGATCTACTAAAACTAAACAAATTAATCTAGAAAATAATAAATCAATAAGTCTGTCGGGTTGCAAAATCCCGGTCACTATAGTATAGAAAGTTAAGCAACCAGTATCGAACACGGGACTTGAATAAATAAGCCTAAGTCCTATCCTAAATCCTAAGAAAACTGGAAATTCAGGGGGTTGTGAATTGTTTTGTGTTTGAATTAAATAAATGCAAATCAAAGTTGAAATGAACAATGGTGAAAATGAATGATGAGTTTGATAATATGAGTGGAACTCCGGGTTCGGGTGTTCTTTACTGGTTGAATCTAGTAACTCTACAATTTAATTATGAGAAACGGAAAGGCCAATTCTTTCTATCTCTTCAATGCTAAATCCTAGTTCATTGAGAGCTCACCTATCAGAATGTCAACTCTAATCTAGCAGTTGGCAAAACACATATAGGCGGAATAAGCACAAAGAATTGTTAGCGTTTGTAGGAAAGATTATCTATCCGACTAATCCTTCCCCAAATCCCCAGGTTAATTCGAACTCCCTATTAATCACCTTGTCTGATCCTAATAGGTTTCGCAAACAACTCTATAACTCGCGAAATTAATAGAGAAGAAGATTGATAATCATTAACCTGGAAACAATCCATTACAATCTCATAATCAAATTGCAGAATCTTAACTACATTGAATCCATCTTGAACAACCCTACCCCAGAGTTAAATCCCTACTAGCCAGACATTGCAAAGAAACAGATAAATACAATCAATAGAATCATCTAAAGGAAGAAAAACCCTTGTTGAACGTTTATCCAGTCAATGGCTGCAGGTGCAAGGTTGAAGATGATGATCTCACTCCCTTCTGTCGATGCTCCTCCAGAATGTGATGATAGCTTGATGAATGTGGATGAAGGTGAACTGATGCAATTGGGTGGATGATGGAGAGAACCTCGTTTATCAGCGTGAGAGTGTGTGATGTAATGATCGATGATGAATGAATGCCCTCTCCCTCTGATTAGGTCATTAAATAGACTTCTCTCTCTTTTTCCCTTCAAAACGCCGAGTTTATACTGAATTATCGTGCCGTCCGAACATTGGTCCGACCTTCAATGTTCGGACACAATGCTTTGAGCGCTTCAATCCCAAAATTCTCGACTTGTGTCCGAACTTGGATGTTCGGACACAAGTTCGGACATGCTCCGTACATCAGACCTCCGGCTTTTCTTAACCATGTCCGAACTTCGATGTTCGGACTGAAGTTCGGACATTCCATCAGGCGCAGCACACGAACTCTCGACTTGCGTCCGAACTTGGAAGTTCGGACACAAGCTCGGACATTCCTTCAAAATCCTCTAATTCATCGTTCGGACTCCAATTCGACCCCCGTTTGTTGCATCATCTCCCTTGTGAGTTAATCTACTGTTTCCTTGGTTTTCTCTGCATTTAATCATAGAAAAAGGTATCAAGCCTTACCAAACAACAAACCAAAGGAAAACGGAAGATAAGTGTGGAATATTATCGATGAACATATAAAAATTAGGCATTAAAGATCACTAAAACCATTCATATTTCACACTCATCAGCTATCACCCATGGCAAGAAAACTTGCTTACTAAGTAGACGGAGAAGTTTCCAGGACAAATGCTTAAGAGACCAAATTGAAGATCACCCGGGATAGACATAATCGCTGACATATGTTGCCGAGATTGGGATAACATCGAACACCCTATGGAATTCTTCCACATAAGGCAAAGGCCACCACTCCTTCCTCTGCTAGAAACCGCTAGCCCATGGTAAAAAGGGAATTTATCAAAGAAGATCTCCATATCTATCAAAGATTTATGGGTTTCACTGAGGAAGATTATATCCGGATTGAGTTTTAGAATCAAACTCTTAACCTAATAAACTGCTTTGGCTTTCCCCAAACCCCCACAATTGAGAGTTAAACAACTCATCTGAAGGAAAACCAAAAGACAGAGAGCAGATGAGCTACCACTCGCCTGGCCTCCACAAGCAGAAGCTCAAAACAACACAGACACAAAACCGACAGACTGGCTGACCCAGATCCAACAATCTCGGAAAAACTCCTCTCCCGCCACTGGACTACGAAGACATCTGAACCAGAAGCACCAAACACCTGAACAATGGAAAGGGGCGTTTGCGAATGACTACTTTCCCGGCCAGCGAAAGAGGGATGGCCTCTGTGAGAAAACAATCTAACGAGATAATACTACGACCGAAATTAATGCTGGAAAAAACTACAATCTCTGTTAGGGTATCCACCACCCCAACAAAGCACAGTCTCTATAAAGCCTACGTGACAATCTCGGGAAAAGCTCAATCACAGCTCAAAGATGCAGAGCCTTTAGTCCATTTCGTTGTTGCCATTTTCACTGTTCTTTCTCTTCCTCCCCTAAAGTTGTTTCCCCTAAAACATCAACTGATTTGATAGTTTTCCTTTCATTCTTTGTAAAATAGCGAAGGCCTCACGGGGTCTCCCCTTTGCTTACTGCATACGGAATAACAGCCACATACAATGTCTGTTTGATTTTAACAAAATTTAGCATTTTTTTATTTTAGCAGTTTAAAGAGATTCATTAAGTTTAGGTTTTTTTTTTTTGAAAAATAAAAAAACCTAAAAGGTCATTCAATTTGATATTTTAGTATTGTTTTGATTGTATAGTATTGATGTTTATTTATGTTTTCTGTTTTCTAATATATTTATCCGGGTTAATTAACTTCAATAATTGGATGAATAACTTGAGTAATTATACGGGTGTTATGTGTTTTTTCTTTTCTTTCTTTTGGAACAGAAATTCTTTCTTTCAAACGACAGTTGAGTGGTTTATTGAATATGTATATAAATGTGGGAGCAGATTACGTGACGGACTACATTTTTCCGTCGTGCGACGGAATGGATTTTTTTTCCTTTACAGTAAGGAAGTGTCAATCACGGGTATCACTATCCATATCATCTTTTATATAAATTTATTTTTGTTTTTTTTATTTTAAATGATAAAGTATAATTGTTTTGTCTTTTTAATAATACATATTGTAATAATATAATTATTAATAAAATAATTCACTAATTATATAAAAAAATACTTGACTATATTTATATGTATATATTATTATTAAATATTATTTATTTAATTTGATAATATTTGTTGATGAAAATATATCATGTTTGAATTTTTTTTAAAAAGTTGAATTAATACTAAAATACAAGTTAAATATTAATACTTTTTTTTAAAGAAAACAACTAAAGGACATCGCTATTGTATTATAATTTTATAATCTTACAATATTTGTTGTTGATACATATATGTAAAAAATGGAGTACAGCAATTCAAAATACATCAATCAATGATGAAAATTGCTAATATAAAAAAACCAAGCTAATATTTATATTATTTTCAAAATTAAAAAAAGTGATGTATAATATTTTTAAAAAATATTACACATTAATTTTTTAGCCTTCGTGTTATTAGTTATCGTGTATGCATATATACAAATTAAATGTTAATAAATACGTAAAGTCGACTCCAAAAATTTAATTTATGTATAATGTTGGAAATGTTATATATAATCATGGCGTGGAAACGTTTATATATAATAATGGAATCATAGAAACGTGGAAACGTTTATATGGAAACGTGGAAACGTTTATATGGAAACGTGGAAACGTTTATATGGAAACGTGGAAACGTTTATATGGAAACGTGGAAACGTTTATATGGAAACGTGGAAACGTTTATATGGAAACGTGGAAACGTTTATATGGAAACGTGGAAACGTTTATATGGAAACGTGGAAACGTTTATATGGAAACGTGGAAACGTTTATATGGAAACGTGGAAACGTTTATATAGAAACGTGGAAACGTTTATATAAACTCGTGGATATATACGTTTATGCATAACGGTGGAAACGTTATACTTGATTGTGGCGTGGAAATGTGTCGTAGATTTACTTGTGGCATGGAATATATAATTGGGTAAACGTATATATGTAATCATGGCGTGTAAACGTTTATATATAAATTGTGGAATTGTATTTTGGCATGGAAACAATCATATATAATTATTAAAATGTTTATAAGTAATCATGCCATGGAAACATTATATATAATCATGGAATCGTTGAAACGGGGAAACGTTTAAATAAAAAAGTGGAAACGTATATATAACGTGGAAAATTAAAATAACAAGGTGGAAACGTTAAATAAAAAGTTGAAACATTATCCGAACTCGTGGACTCCTTATGTATAACGGTGGAAACATTTATACTTGTGCCATGAAAACATCATATATAATTATAAAAATGTTTCTATATAATCATGTAGTGGAAATTTTTATATGTACTCGTGGTGTGGAAACATTATAGATAATCATGGAATTGTAGAAACGTGGAAACGTTTAAATGAACATGTGGAAACATTTATTTGAATTTGTGGACACCTTTATGTAAAACGTTGGAAACGTTATTTATAATTATGGTGTGGAAATCTGTCGAGTTAGTGACAACAATATTAAGTGTAGTACTAATGCCAAAAAGATTACCCTACCCCCCAAACACCCAAAAAACCACCCTAGGATAGCTAAAAACGTCAAAGACATTTTTATGGTTTGTAGTGCAGGGTTTAGGGTCTAACGACCCTAAACCCTAAACAACAAACCCAAAAAAACTTTCGAGTTAGTGACGACAATATAAAATGTAGAACTAATGCCAAAAAGATTACCCTACCCCCAAACACCTAAAAAACCACCCTAGGATAGCTAACAACGTAGAAAGGTATTTTAGGGTTTATAGTACAGGGTTTAGGGTCTAACGACCCTAAACCCTAAACCACAAACCCTAAAAACTTGTCAAGTCAGTGACGACAATATAAAGCGTAGAACTAATGCCAAAAAGATTACTCTACCCCCCAAACACCCTAAAAACCACCCTAGGAATGCTAAAAACGTCGAAGGTATTTTAATGGTTTGTAGTGTAGGGTTTAGGGTACCTAAACCCTAAACCACAAACCCTAAAAAACTGTCAAGTCAGTGACGACAATATAAAGCGTAGAACTAATGCCAAAAAGATTACCCTACCCCTAAACACCCTAAAAATCACCCTATGATAGCTAAAAACGTCGAGGGCATTTTTATGGTTGAGTATAATCTAGCTGTACGCCATTGGAGGTTTGAGTGGCTAATAATTAAGATCACATCAATAAATGGTTGTAAGTTTCATATAGTAATGTCACGTCAATTCCTCCGAAGGGTGAACAAAAGAAAAAAATATAGTAAATGATATACGGTTGAGATTACAATGTTATATAAATAATGAATGGAGGAGATGGTTTCCGTCAGGGACAGAAGAATGCATTCCGTCACCAAATCCTCGGCGATATAAATGTACTCTAAACAATAATGGGCTTGTATAATTACAGCCCAAAACAATATAGTGAACGGGCTAAACTAAGTGAATGGGCTGTATGCATTAATATTCTTTTCCTACTTGTTAGCTAGCTACATAACAGTGAACCTTGCTGGACCCAACTTTCCCGATTGTATTGCGTAATAGTAATATAGTAGTATTCAAGTTGTAGAATTTGAATAGGAATTTCTTTCCAAAAAAAAAAAAGAATACCATGGGAATTGGGAACGGATTTGCTCACGTGCGTATGCTTTTGTTAAAAAAAACCTATTGGAGGTTTTGGTCATCTAAACCTGTTAAGAAAAATCTCACCCACCTCAACTACTACGGTTCTACTCCACCACGACACGAAACAAATTAGATGCGACTGTTCAACCACTTTTTTCAGCATTCAATATGTACTATAAGAAGAGCATCAAT
>JAIOTZ010001803.1:0-28441 GCA_023374045.1 Limonium bicolor
ATCACACTCAGGTTAATACAAGGATGGTAATGGGTAGTGTAGTACACAATTCATTCACAAGGTTAGATCGCTTACCCTTAGGGGGTACAGATCTAAGAGGCTGCACATCGTAGGTAGGCCCGGTCAGCAACGGGACCTTGTCCTTGCCCTTTTGGCTGGCCTGCTCCTTCTTCTTCTCCCTCCAGGAGAACTTTTTCTTCCTGTGATCGTCAAAGTGTCAGGAATAGCAGGTATAAAAGCAGGCAGTAAGTAAGTAATTTAAATGGATTAAATAACTTAAGGTGGTTCTTACTTCCAGCCCTTACTGCCTCCGCTTCCAGCCTCAGTCTCCGCCTTTCTCTGGGGCCTTACGCTTCTGCCCCTGGCCGTCCTCCCGGCTGTTCACCATCATCTCAGTCCGAGAAGCAGCGTCATAACACTCCTGTAATACATCAATGAGTTCCCCGAACTTGTAATAAATCAAACTGAGTTATAGGTATAACTGTCAATTAATTTTTACCTGGACCGTAGGGTACAAGGTAGCACCCATGGCGGCCTTAATAGCATATCTCAACCCGCCTCTAAATTTCTCCACCTTCACAGCATCAGAATAAACAACTCCTGGGACGAAGTCCAAGAGCCCAATAAACAAGGAGTAGTACTGATCTACTGTCATACTACCCTGCCTCAGGGCCTCAAACTCCTCCCTCTTCCTCTGCTTCAAATGAGCAGGATAGTACTTCTCTCTCAACAATTCCACAAAACCAGTCCATCCAAAACCCTCTATAGCAAGTAATGTGCCTTCACGGACCTCCACCACGTGCTGGCAGCGTCCTTCAGGTGAAAGGCTGCTATATCGACTCGGTGCTCAGCAGGCACATGTATGGCATCAAAGGCCTTCTCGTGCTCAACAATGTATCTCTCCAGGACAGTGGGGTCAGCAACTCCATCATAGGTAGGTACTCGCGTGTCAGCTACGCTCTTCAGCCAATTCGGCTCTCTAGGTGCGGGTACGGGTGGGACTACCGGTGGTGCAGGTGGTGCTCCTATATGGATACCTCCCATCTGGGCTAGCTGAGCGAAGACGGCAGCTACCGTCTCAGCCACGCCCACGGCTGGGGCCTCCGGAGGACCTGCTCCAGGCCCGCCGCCTCTTCCACCACCTCCTCTACCTGCTGATCGCCTCCCAGAAGACATCTGAAGAATTCAAAGTTAAAGTCAACACTCGGTACAAATACCGTACTTATCTCAACCATAAGTTCACATAGCCCTAAAAGGCATAAAACACATTGTCCCCGACAATCTCCTAACTCAAATCATTTACAACTATCTCCTTGGTACTGGTGTGTGAATAACCTAGGCTCACGGTACTTAAACTACTATCTCTTGTAATCAGAGCGGTACTCCGCTCTGATACCACTTTTGTAACACCCCTACTAATCCTGCTTCTAAAAATAATATATCGCAGCGGTAAAAACAGATTGTCGTTCTAATGGTGTCACAGTTATCACTCGCCCATACGGGTGATAACGAGTTACCTGATAATCAACATGCGAAACGTTCCCGCAGTGACCACAAGAGATAGATAGTAGTACTTAAACAATTTAAAACAAATCTAACAACAACCAATTATTACAGACCGTGAGCATCTAAACCAAATACACCTCGGTTAAACAACCCGAGTCCAAAACAACCTGAGTATCACACCGTACCAAGTCTAAACCAACAGTATATCACAATAGTCACGCCTCGCTGCGACCCACCAGCTAGTCACCTGCATGAAAATGGTTTGTGGTATGGAATCAGCCCCTGCTGAGTATGTATCACATGCCCCGTCATGCCCCCAAAGACCCCTCAATTATTTGGTCGAGAGCATGAGGTTCATTACATGCAATACCGTTTTAATATTTAAAACTGTAAAACAATTAACAGTTATCCATACAATAACAAACCATCAACATATATAAATAACCACAAGTATAACCAATGAACAACCAAGCGAAACAACGAGAATAATAAACAAGTACTAGTTCTCGTCCATGGTGTAGAAACCAATATCGTTCGCCACTGTATAATTCAACTGTATTATTTGTTCAGTTATACCTAGTGACAATGTCTCGTTAAAACGACATGTCTCTAGTTACCCATATATTATGGCGGGTCACCCACGGCAGTAGCCACTCCAACGGTAGAGTCTCCGACCAACGAGCCATTCTAGCTCACGGGAAATTTTCTTGATACTTGCGGACCCGTACGCGGACATCCTGGTATCGTTTTTGTGATCACAGCGCGCACCAAGAGCCACATCCTTGGCTTTACTTCCTTCCATTAATTAATTATTATTCCATCGCATCGCATTACCAAATTTTCCTAACACAGCAGACTAAGGTCATTAGTCCAATCCGGAGTCTGTAAACTCGGGATCCAGTGTTAGATACGAGAGCGGCGTATAGAAAGGCCAATGCTCCGTATAAAAGTCTCGGATAATATGTATATCTTATTATCCTAGTGCTACAACGTTTTTCTGACGATCCTTATATTTCATATAAGATAGCACCATAGCCGCTAGTTCGTTTTATATATATAGGTCCATATATACGAACCGTACTGTTAACTACAACAGTAATAATAAGCAGCTATAAATATACAATTCATGCATATTAATTATCACATTCAGACAAACAATCTTATCACAGATCACACAGAAGTCTGAACTGAGGAAGCCCTCAGAGACAATCAGAGACACATAACAACATACCGTTCACCCTGATGTATTACGGTGGAGTATGAATCAGCAAGATCCTATGCTCCTTGTGTAGTCTCTACAGTCTAAACAATACATAATGCTACTGATTAGCATAGTATAACAACACAATCCTACGGTACCCCGTACCGTCACTAACAACTCCCGGTTAACCCCCCGTTATAAACTGTCAATGTTTGTCGGGTTTTAGGTTTAACTCGAGATTGGAAAAGTGTTACATTACATGCGTAGTCTTGTCTGTATATTAATATACTTATTGTTGAACTTGTTATCGCATGTGACTTAACAACCCTTGTATGTCGTATAGTTTATTTCATTATTGCATGTGTGATCTTTGTCATGCACTATGCATCTCACCTTAGTATTTATTTTCTAAGGTTTGTCTCTTTTTTTTTAAATTCAATGTGGTATAATTCATATGTAAACAATACTTTGAATTATAAATCCTTATTATCCCATGTATACTAACATTAGAATTCCACATCTAATGTTTGTAATTCTTTTCCCTTTTATCATATGTCATTTTAATTATGAAAACACATGGTCATTAAACCATATTATATTTTTCCACCATAACATATATTTATTTATGTGTATGTATTTGGAACTATTTTCTATATGGTAATCTTATAATATATATTCATTCTTTTAATGAATACCTCTTATATTATAAATGTTATAACTCTTATAACATTAAAAACCATATTATAAATTCCATTTAAAAATGTTAATATTTCCGAACAGCACCTATGTTCTTAAATATTTACAAAATCCACCACTTAATTAATATAATGTTACATTTAGTTATATAACATATATTATGACATTTAAGTCATTAAAACAATTATAACCTATAGTTATATTTTGTTTATAAAATACCAAATAGCCCCTTATATTTTCGGCTTCCATTATATACCACTAAACTTCTATAAATCACAATTCCATCCCAATTTATAATACATAGTTTTCTAATTCCATTAAAACTATATATTATACATATTCTTTATAAAACCTTATAATCCAAAAATTACCAAACTATACCAAAAGGTTATAAATATTACTAACCTTATACTTCCTTTAAATCTCGGTTTTCACTTTGTTACCCATTTGTAACAATTTATAAAATCTTATATTATACTTATATAATCATATAAACTCCAAATTTAACCAAATAAATTTCTAAAAATTCCTAATAACCTAAGGTTTGTACTAAACTCCATTTAGTACCCCAAGTTTTCGGAAATTACATTATAGCCCCATCTTTTTAAATCTTTTACAATTAATATATCTTATAAGGTAGTATTTTAATTTCTTAAATTTTCCAAACTTGGTCAAAGTCTCCTATATAGTCAACTTTGACTTCTAATACCAAATGGGAACCAATTTTTCGGTAATCACTAATAATAACCTATACTTTTCTATTTTTACAATTTTGACCCAAAACTTTATAAAATGTTATAATTTTTATTAAATTCATTTAAAAACCCTAAATTGCTCTAAATTAAGCCCACGGCTTTCTAATTTCCTAGTAATTACGAATTGGCCCCAATTTTAATTATAAGCATAAATAAAACTAAATAAGCTTATAAACTTAAATTAAAATGGCCTAATGACATGGCCTTATTACAACCTTGAACTTGCAAAATAAATTACACAATAAATGTCTCAAAATATAGCATATATTCTCGGCCTCCTTGGTTTAATTATTTTTCCACATAATGTCATAATTTGACCATTATGTTAATTAAATCTCTTAAATGACTAGCTTAATTTATCTTAGTCATTTTTTTCCATTTTTAGGTCAATATGACCATATTTTAATTTCACTCTCGGCCATATATATATATATATATATATATATGCTTAAAATTATAAAAATCATAAGTTTAAGGTGTTTATACCTTGTTATTCCTTGTATGGCTCGGTCACTTGTAGGAAAATTCACCACTTGATTTAGACATGTTTAATACACAAAACAAGATATGGTTATACTCCAAGCTTGAGCTTAACCATAAGGAATAATTAATGTAAGATTTAAGGCAAAAATCACCTTAAAAATGCAAGGGAAGTTCTAGGTGGTTTCTGAATAACACACCACAAGGTGTTAGATCCACCATATTGACATAGGAAATAGTTAGATCACAACAAGCTACCTTGTTATTAGGTTTTACCTTGGAAAAATGCCTTAAAAGAGGTATTTCCTTGGATCGGTCACCTTGCTCCAAATGGCTAACCAACTGAATGAACATGTAAATATGAATATTATGAGTGTATAAACTCATAAAAATCAGAGAAGAAAACGCTTGAGTGTGAGAGGCTTAAGGTATGTTTTTACCTTAAAATGCAATTTTGAGCAACCTTGGTCCCTCTACTTGCTTCAACCGAGTTTAGCTGTTGTTCTAACCTTAGAACACTGAGAATGAGCCATAGGAATTGATGAGCCACGAAATCTAGGTGTAGGTAGTGAAGAGATGAAGAAAAAGGCTAAAAATGACCTTAAAACACTTACCTTAAGAGCTTAGGAGTTAGATCTGCCTTCCATGCTCAAGAACAGCTTGAGAGCTTCTAGGAAGGGAGGACTCGGCTGGAAGGATGGGATCGGACAAGGAGAAGAGAAGGTGGAAAGGTTGAAATAATTGAAAAAGGTAAGTTTACTATTGTAAATTTGGTATTAGGTATCAATTTGTCTATAATGATTGTAGCTGTCTCCTCCCTCTTGCCAGCCGATTTCCATGGGGTCAAATGGGTCATTAATTGACCATTGACCATACTTGGTCAATTTGACTCATGCGGGCCCCACTTTAGGGTTTTATTAATATTTTAATATTAAATTTGTAAAAATTCGTAAATTTCTGGAATTAAATTCCTAATATGATATAATGTGATAATATCATATTTAAGGTAATTATAACCTTTAAGCCCATTAAAAATCAATTTAGAAGGCAATCTCACAAAAACGTGCTTTAAGGTGTTTTAGTGCACATTTTTGTGTCACAGGGTGTTCCTGAGCTTAGTTCTCCTTGAGAACGGTTTTTTGTGTTTACTTCATTATAATACTTAGGAATCCACTTTGGATCCTATTTGAGGTCATACAATCTTTATGGTGTCTTAAAGCACATTTTTGGCTTTACCGATCTTAAGGCGTGTTTTGCCTTGTTGAGATCTTTTAGATTGTTCCCCAATAATATTTAGATGTTTATTCATCTTAGATCATTAATAGATCATTTAATTATATTTTAAAGGTTAGGGGTATTTCAGAAAATCTATACTCTGGGCTCCATTTTTATGCCTTGTTCAAGCTTGTTTCATATTCTCCAAGGGCAAGAGGAGGTCCTTCTTGATTCACATCCTAGTTTGTCTTGAGAAACCAAGGTAAAAATCAATTAATACCTTAAAACACATTTTAATCCTAGGTTTTATTCCTTAAGGTTAGTGTGTTGTTTTAGTACTCATTGGATCATTGAATGTTGGTTAGAACATTGGCAAGGAGAACTTGATTTGGGTGACCGAGATTGAGCAAGGAAAAACCTAAGGAAGAAAGTTTGTGAAGCGTAAAAAAGGATAAGGTAAATGTCTTACCTTAAGTGTTTATATGCATTAAGGATGAGATTTAGATATGTGATGAGTTTGGTGTAGAGTTTACATTGGGAAAGAGTTATAAAAACCTAGGAGAAACAATGACTATACTTGTGAACTTGTGACTAAGAAGCAAATGAGAAAAAGGAGATAGTATAAGGATGTCAAGGTGAATTATAAGAACATTTAAATTGCAATGGGAACCTTGTTGTGTGTATTTGCAGGTCAAAGGCTATTTATGTTGAGGAAATTCAGTGTTTAAGATTATGCATTTAAGGGCCTAAGAGCCAAGTCATTTAAGGCTAGGTGCCAAGCAATTTAAGTTTATGCACTATATTGTGATGTAGTGTAGTTTTGATGTTGATGTGTGCTAAGGAGGTTTAGTGAGAATTTGAATGTTGATAGCTAATTGATGGTGAAGAACTAAATGTTTGGTGTAACAATATACTAGAGAACCCATGACAAAATTTAGTGAAGAACCTAAGTGTTTTAGATGTGTAAGGAGATTTTATGACTAAGGAAGTACTAAGAAACTTTAGAGTTGTTTTGATGAAAAGGGTGAGTCAAGGTGTTTTAATGAGTTAGAATGACTTAGGCATCATCATGAAGGATTTAGGAATCAAATGAATAGCTTGTGTATTTAGGACTTAGGCAAATATTGGTAAACTAGTAGAAAGGAAATAATGTGTTGGAAGAAGGAGGCATAATTTGTGTAGGAACTTTAAGTAGTTGCATAAAGGAATTTTAGGTGGTGACAGATGCTTGGAGATGTTGTTATAGTGGTGAGGAAGCATTTTGGCATAGTGGTTATAATAGGTAAGAACCACCACTTAGAAGCCTAGTGAAAAACATTAAGTGTTGACATTATTACAAGGAAAATGCATATGACTAAGATGGATATGATGAGTGATTTAAGGAGGTTAGTGGAGGGCCTAAGGTGTTTTAAGTGCCAAACGAGGTTAGAACATACTAAGAAATGAGATAAGGGTTTAAGGGTATATAAGATGAGTATTCTGGCCTGTCCGAACTTCCGTCGAATTTGGAAGCTCGACATGCCCTGTTGCGATTAAAATTTCTGAGTCTCGACCAGTGTCCGGACTTCTGTCTGGCCTTCGAAGTTCGGACACTTGAAATTTTCCTTTGATTTTTCCTCGACCTATGTCCGAACTTGGGGAAGCTCGGACGTATGTTCGGACACTGAAATTTTTCCTTTGATTTTTCCTGACCTATGTCCGACTTGGGGAAGCTCGGACACATGTTCGGACACACGTCTGGTTGCACCCTTTTGAGTCTCGACTGCGTCCGAACTTGGGAAGCTCGGACACAGTTCGGACGCGGTGCTGTTTTGACTAAAAACTTTGTTTAAGGTTGGGAAATGATATCTAATGGTGGGGATTGATAGATATTGATGTTATAAAGTTATTAAGGGCATGCTTGGAGGGTGTAATGGCTGTTAAGTGGGTGAATAAATGTATAGATAATGAGGAATGGTGTGCTTAAGAGTTTAAGTTGAAACTATAAAGACTTAGTGAATAACGATGGGTAAATACTAGTGCCCAGGGAAGTTAAGTAAATTGCGTTAAGTCGAGCTAAATATAACCTAAGCTGGGTGAATGTTTTAGGACTTGAGAATTGGGACCCCGGAGAAGGTTAAACAAACGACAGTCGACGGTAAACGGTACAGTCTTTCTTGTGACCTGCTTGCTAACGAGGTGTCCCTCGGCTTGTGTGCTATTTGTTTATGTGGGCCGACTAAACAAGAATAAAGCATGCAACCAGTTTTATTGTACTTTATGTGCGTGTTGATTTACACTAACACATGAGACTTGAGGTAGTTACAACAAGGTTTAGTATGATTTGGATTAAGATGAGGATTTGTACATTGGTGATTGTTGGTTAATACCGTTAAGGTTTAACTAACACATGATATCTAAGACTTTCACTAACCTTAACTTGGGGTGGGAGTGAGGAATCCGGAATGGTACCGGCACATGTGTATTGGGGGAGGTCGGTATCTGAATCAGATCCGACTTCCAAATAAGACTTGTCCTCAGACTCGTCGCCTAGGGTCAACAAACCGACCCGACCACCCGGACTACTGTTTGAGGTGGGAGGCACTTAAGGATGGCGTGGGGGGATCAAGCCTACATCCCCAACAAATTAAGAAAGGTTGCTTATTGCTGGATAGTGCACTGCTACCGGCTAGGGTTAACCAAGCCCTACAAAATAAGCAACCAATTAAGGGCTAACCAATCTAATAGTAGAACGGTTGGCAATTATAAGGTTAAGGAGAATGCGGATCTAAGGAGTTAAGAACCAACTCACTTGTTAAGGGAACGCCTGAGTCGTTCATTTGCATATGAGATATTTATGTTCATTGTGGTTTGTTGTTTTATTGCATTTCATATTATGACTGTGATGCTAATCAACTTCCATGCTATCGACAATTAGTCGTCGTAGCCCCGTTAGCTTGGGGGCCACGAGAGGTCGTACCAGCATTCGTGCTGACCCCCTTTGGGGGCTGTTTTTACACTTGCAGGTAAGCGGCCCATGAAGTCACACCACGGGAGTAGGAGCGGGTAGCCCTAGGTGGGACTTTATTTTGAGAATGGGTAGCGCCTGTGCACCCGTCTGTTGATAGTAGAACTTGGGAAATATTATGTGGTTTTGGAGATACTTAAACTCGGTTGGTGTATGTATTTTGGATATACGGTTGTAAATATTTAAGAAACGTATCTTGTTGATTAGACCGTGCAAGTCCTGGTGTTAGTTTATTTCGCTGCGACGTTTATATATTATTTGTTAAGTTTCGATGACCACGATTAGCTTAGGACAGGGTGTTACACATACTTTCTTCTACCCCTTTGCCTACTCCTCAAAATGCTCATCCAATGGTTACCGTGCCAAAACACACACTCTAAAACCTTTTATTCGTATTGATGGGACCATTCCTTGGCCATCTACTACCACTCTCAATACCACTCAGGTTGTCTCTGATCTGGATATTCCAGAAGAACCTACATACTCTCAGGCAAAGAGTTTTTGTTTGGCAGGATGCAATGTTGCAGGAGTACAATGCCTTGTTGGCTACTCATACTTGGGACTTGGTTCCCCATACTCCTGGTTCTAATGTTCTGGGGGTTAAGTGGGTCCTCAAAACTAAAAGAACAGCTGGGTAAGATTGAGCGAAGAAAGGCAAGGTTGGTTGCCCAGGGATATAACCAAACAGCTGGGGTTGATTTCACTGAGACTTACAGTCCAATCATTAAGGTTACCACTATCAAAATTGTGATATCTATTGCGGTTTCTTTGAACTGGCCTATAAAACAATTAGATGTTCAGAATGCTTTCTTAAATGGAGAAATTGAGGAGGAAGTTTATGTGCGTCGGCCTCCAGGTTTTGTGGATAAAGATAAGCCATTTCATGTTTGTAAGCTCAGAAAGGCCCTTTATGGGCTTAAGCAGTCTCCCAGAGCGTGGTATTCCACTCTCAGCTCACTACTTTTGGAAATTGGGTTTGTAATGTCTAAAAAGGATCCTTCCTTGTTTATTTTCAGACAAAAGGGAGATGTGTGTTTGCTTGGTGTATTGTGATGACATACTGCTCACGGGCAATACTACTGTGCTTTTACAGAAACTTATCACATGGTTGAGACAAACTTTTCCTGTCAAGGATCTATGGGGACTTATCCTTTTTTTGGGTATTACTGTTGTTCGCAATTCCAGTGGTTTACTTCTAAAGCAGGACAAGTATGGCAGAGATTTTGGAGCGTGCTAATCTAGCAAACTCTAAAGCAATTTCTACTCCTATGAACCCTGCTCTACCCTTGATGATCCTAACTCCCCCGCTTTTTCAGATCCCACCCTCTATCGGAGTATTGTAGGATCACTACAATACCTTGCTATTACCCGTCCTGATATTCAGTACGCGGTTAATCGAATTGTCAGAATATGCATGCACCTACTGAGATGCACTGGCAAGCAGTAAAATGGTTGCTACGGTATTTGAATCATACCAGACACATGAGGCTTTTCTTCAGTGCCTCCTCTCTAGGAACTCTTGAGATTTATTCCGATGCAGACTGGACGGGTTCGCACCGTGACCGTCATTCAACTACAGGTTTCTATCTGTTTCTCGGGGAGCATTTAATTTCCTGGAGTGCAAGAAACAGCAATCAGTTGCCAATCCTCAACAGAAGCAGAATATAAGGCTTTAGCAACGGCGACTGCTGAAGGATCTAGGTTTTACATATCCTTCAAGAATTAGGGTTCTTTATGAGGAAAGTACGGTCTTGTACTGTGACAACATTGGAGCCACTTACCTGAGCAAGAACCCGGTTTTTCACAGTCGTATGAAGCATGTGGTTGTTGACTACTTCGTGTGTGAAAGGGTTGTTAATGGCCGCCTCCGACTTTCTCACATCCCGGTCCAGAGTAGATCGCCGACGGCTTTACCAAGCCCTTGTCTTCATCGGTGTTTCTTGCTTTTCGTTCCAAACTTCCCCTGGTCTCTCATTTGGACTGCGGGAGGATAGAGACTAAGTAATATCAGCCATTATAGTGTTCAGCCCAATAATGTTCTCTGTACTAGAGTCCAGTTACATACTATGCTGTTACTAGTATAAATACATAGTCTGGGTCTTTTAAATCACCGATCAATATACAATATATACATGAGGTTATTCATTGTTATCAGGGAAGTGCAATTGGCAGGGAGCAACTCAGCACGAACATGACAGCCTTCACGAGTCAATATCACATCAGTTCATTGTGGTCCACATGTAATGTAATACAAGGAAGAAAGTAATTCTTACGTGAAAAACAAAGTGTCCCTTGTACAGTTGTATTACAAACCATCAACAATCCACGTCACACTGGCGTCCTTCGCATATAGTATTTTGGTTCTTCTTACACTATACCAACTATCTCATTCCACAAAGCTATTAGTTTTCAAACTCAATCCAAACCTGCAGATAGCATCCACAGGAGGAGTATCCCACCCACCAGCAACTTCTTCCTCATCTCCTCAAAGTGTCCCTTGTACATTTGTATTACAACCATCAACAATCCACGTCACACTGGCGTCCTTCGCATATAGTATTTTGGTTCTTCTTACACTATACCAACTATCTCATTCCACAAAGCTATTAGTTTTCAAACTCAATCCAAACCTGCAGATAGCATCCACAGGAGGAGTATCCCACCCACCAGCAACTTTCTTCCTCATCTCCTCAAAATTCTTGAGGCATTCCTCCACCTTCAACTCATCCACATTCTTCCTCGCCCTCGCCAATATCTTCCCCACACTTTGATCAAACACTTCCTCCCACCCTTTCCCCCACTCTTTTCTTGCATCACAGAGCTGCAGCCTCCCATCAACCCATGGTGTCCAAACTCCCCTTATTTAACGGCTGCATCGCCTTGGCCACACACTGCCCAACACAAGCGGTTTACACGGTCTGCACTTAGCCCCATTCAACGGCCCAGGACTTGATATCGCAGCCACAGGCACCCCAAATTTGTCCAAAGGGAACTTGTACTTACGGTCAGAGACCACACAAAATGGCAGTTCGTCGAGGGTGAGGAATGGGACACCATGGGCGGTGAGCTGGGCTTTAAAAGAGGCTTCTGAGTTAAGAAAGCGGAATCCCTTGGAATGAAGAGCTGGGATTAGGGAGAGGCGGGAGAGGGCAACGATGGAAGTGTTTCGATCACCGACTCCAAGACGGTCGTTGAGGCCTCCGTAGCTGGATCCGATTGGGACGACGTAGTGGCCCCGAATGAAGCTAGATGGTTTGATTGGAGATGACCAGTAGCCATCGACCCGGGTCCGGACTATCCAGTCGTAGGTGAAGCTGTGTTGAGCCTCATAGTCCTCGATAAGAGTTAAGCAGCCTTCTACCAGCCGGAAATACTGGAGTAGACCCTGCACGGACAGAGTTGGAGATTTTATATGCAGATTAACAAACTAATAAAGGACGGCGACCTGTTTTAATTCTCTGTTGACTTGACTTTCACGGTTGACTGGTTAATGATTGGAAAAACTCCCCAACTAACTAATGAATTGTGCTTTGAAAGGTTGTTGAGCTGATTCTTGCTCTGTTCTGTGACTGTTCTCTTTTATCAGCTCTTTATTTAGTACAGGCATATTATGATTCATCAATCCAATTTTTTTTTTTTTTATAATTGGCCGGAGAACCAGCTCATACCCAATTCATCCACCCAACTGTTCTACGTTCTAATTCACAGTAAATTGTACTACTTATTTTGCTAAAAGAAAGTAAAGATTGAACTACATCAACTGAAAACAATGCATCACTGAAACTATGAAGCAACAGTTTTGCATCCCAAATACTCTTCCACAACACTACCTTCTCATGTCTCTTTGATATTTTCTTCATCCAACAAACAGGACTCTCAAGTGAGAACACCCTAAATAAATATAACCAATCTAACACTCTTCTATTTGATTAACTTAACCTTAATTGAAACTGCTTCCAATGTGTTACCGACTACTTGATCAAATTTTCATTTTCACTGCCTTTAAATGAATAGGACGACGAACTAATCATCTACTAAAGGCGCTAACCTGTTTCCTTGGGGGGAGTTATCTGCCGTAAGTAAAGAACTTCGCTTCCCCTTCTCAACGATAGTCACCGATTTAAAGATCCGAATCGACGCTATCCTCGGTGCATCCTTCAACAGTGACAGCTTGTAAGCATTCGCATCCAGTGGAGAATTCAAGAATAGATCCGAGTTTGGAAGCTCTTCTAGAACCCTCTTGATGATTGATGGCCCAGTCAGCTCAAACCTCCTTGCTCCACCGACTAAACATACAGCTATTCTCGACCCACTTATCACGTTCGTCTTCTTGATTGATTCACTCCGACCGCTGCTCCCTTGCTCCGCCGTGATACCATCATCTACATGATCAACAACAGCCTCCGTCGATGAGGAGGATGGGAAGGAGAAGAGCGATCTGAGACCTGGAACGTAGTATTGGGAGATTTTGCCTACGGATAACGCAGATGAGGTGGAGGGTGAAATTGAGAAGGAGAAGAAGATAAGGATGTAAATAGAGAACGCTGAGAGTAAGAAGATGATGAATCGACAGTATTTGGTCGCTCCTCCTAATCTCGTGAACGCAATCTCTTTGAAAACAGTTCTCCTGATCATGAGCGCCAAGCTGGATTTCTCAAAGTCGGCACTCTCTCTCGGAAATTAAAATTCACCCCCGCGGGTCAGACATGTACCAGGAAGAACTGGTGAGACTTTAGTTGTTGAGAGTTGCTGACTTCAGAGTAGAGGTTCGCACTCGGCATTCCTATTGATTTTATTCTTAAATGGGTACAATTATAGATAGGGTTTAAAAAGGGAAAAATGATACCACTAAAAATCACTAAATACCAATTTTATTTCAAAAAATTTGGAATACTATAAAAAAAATTGTAAAATTCGCGTTACAATATACCACATAAATTGTTTGTTAATTAAGAGTGTTGAAAGACAATTTTACCCCTAGTTCTACCTTTGATTATAGTTTCCACTTTACATGATACCATACTTTAATTTAAAATTTATAGGATACCATAAAAAATTAAAATTCACAAGATAACACATATAATGATTTTAATGTTCTAACATCTATATTCCAACAGTAACATTTTTCTCTCCCTTCTATTTGTCATCTCTGACCTTATCTAACCATTAAGTGGTTGTATCTATGTACAATTCTCATGATTTCGTCAAACACCTATCATATCGGCTGCGTTCGGCATGGTTGTTTTGGTCTGGCTATTTTGTGGTTGTTTTATATGTGGCAGTATATTATTGGTGTAGAACGTAGGACCCACGTGGGACCCACGTGGGGACCACCCCCAAAACTACCACGCATATGCGCTCGCCGAACGCAGCCATCATGTTTACAACACAAATTGAATAATTCTTTCAAATCATACACTTCAAGTGTGGTGTACCTGTAGAACGGAACTCTCACACAATCAAAGATATGTTGGGGAAACCTACTATAACTGCTAGGAGTGTGACTTTTTCCAATGGTGGGCACCTGTTCCACTTTAGAAGACAAGCTAGATCATCAGCACAAGTCTCAACCCTTCTTTCTTTGGTAGTTGGCCCCCCTTTGTCAGTAGGGAAGACAATGGGTTGCGTTTGGGTCGGGTGGACCATCACCGCACCCGTCACACGACTTCACCCGCTCCACCTATAATACCATTGAGGTTTACCTCCCACATCGATTGGAGGGGAGAACGAGCTAATCCTTATATGGATGAGGATACCTCTCCTTGTTATGAGGCCTTTTGGGGCTAGAAAACCCTAGGAACAAAACCATGAGCTGCGGCATAGCGGACAATATCACAACAATGGGTACTTGGGTTGTTGCATCACCGGTACCCGACCTGCTACCTGTTTTACCCGTCACCCGCGGGTGAACCCTTTTACCGTTTGTTTTCTTTTTCTTGTTCGCCAGTTAGGTTTGCAAATTATTGAGAGTAGAGAGAAAATAGAGTCGCAAAGCATGTATGTTCCATGTTCGTTGGTAGGGTTGCAAAATTTACTCATAGAAGTGAATGAAAAACTGCGCTGAGCATGTACGTTCCATGTTCGCCAGTTACGGTTGCAAAATTACCATGACTGAAGAGAGAAAATAGAGGTGTAGAGCATGTATGTTTCATGTTCGTCGGGTAGGATTGAAATTACCTTCAGTAAGAGAATGAAGAACTGCACAGATCATGTAAGTTTCTTGTTCACTAGAGGTTACAAAAATACCAAGAGTGGAGAGAGAAATAGGGACGCAAAGCATGTATGTTCCATGTTCGCCCATTATGGTTGCAAATTACCTTCAAATACGAGAGTGAGAGAGAAAATAGGGACGCAAAGCATATATGATCCATGTTTGCCCATTATGGTTGCAAAATTACCTTCAAATAAATATTATATTGATTAAACACAAATTAATATTAATTATTTTATCTAATTTAAGAGTCATTACCTACCATTAACTTAGTTATTTTTGAAGAAAAATTAATACATTTAAACTCAGACATATACTGGTTTAAATTTCCACCTCTACTAATACCTAATACGGTTCACATAATAGACGTCAAATAGTAGAATCCAACTTTCAATTATAAGAAAAAGAAAAGAAGAATATTATTATAGTGAGAGAACTTCAAGTTAACCTTTAATGATATCACATAATCTGACTAATAATGGCCCAACCAGCTGCATATAAACATATGGCTCAATCAGACCTTAATATAATGTTGAAAAACCCAAATGTTCTCGTCTTGCAACTCATATCCATTTTTCTTCTCTACGTCGTTGTTCATGTCTATGTCGCTCTTCATTGTTGCCCATGGTTGTTTTTCCTATTCCCACTGCATTATGTTCATAATGAAATTATCTAGAAGGGTGAACAAAAGTAGGTGATATATATTTTGTAAGTAGGATCTTTGATTATGACCTCTTAGTGAATTCTGAAGCCAACAATACGAATAGCGTGCTGCATAAAAGTTCCTCAACTATTGGAACGATTAAGTGATTGTCATTGTACTTTTCTTAGGCATGAGCTCTCAGTTTAAACAAGTGTAATTATTTTAAAACTATCAGTCATAGTTTGAGGCTTTGAGCTCTTAGTTTATAAATTAATTCTAACTTTAGAAGATCCGAATCGAGAGTATATTTCTCTAATGCATAATGAAGATTTTCATTTTCTTTTCATTTTATTAAGTGCACTAGAATCATGTGCATATCTAGATCGGATTCCTCCACAACAGTGGTAGAGCTTTAGGTTAAATGATAAAATAAACTTATCTATTCAGGGAAATTGGTTCAATACTTTACATTCTTCGCATAACATGAAATTCGTTTAGAGTGGGTCGATCAAGCAAGATTACTTCTCTTCCTTTTGTTTCATCCTAATTAGTGTGCCAGTTAGCACTGGATGTCTTTGGATTTTTTATTATTTTCTACTCCTAATCCATTTAAATTATGTATGCTTAAAATGGGTTGGGTGGGTTGGGTTAGGGTTGAAAGATTTTAAACGGGTGAGTTAGGGTCATGTTTTTCTAATCCATCCATTTTTGATTGAGTTGAATTAATGATTTTAATTTGGGTTATGGCTTGCCGTCCTATTGACCCAAATCGACAAGTCTAGGTAGGCCTATATGCCTGACCTTGAGTTTGAAACGGCCAGGGCGGGAAATTTTAAATAGAACTGAACAGTAACTGCGCAGAAAGGGAAAGAACGAGACAGCGTGATGGCAACGGCGACCGATCATCACGCACCGGCTATGCGCAAACGACTAGTCGCATTTCTAATCCGATCAGAACGGAGCTCAATGTCCGTCCGGTCATCAAGTACTCAGCACTCTCCCTGTTCGCCGACCGCTTTTACCCCTCTCTATTCACCAACTCACACGCCGCCCAACCCCGTCGCTCCAACAACTCCGAACACTGGCTCCTGAAGAAGCCAGTCAGAGAAAGCAATCTCCAACTCTTCGCACTTATCCCTCTGGATCTCAAGCAAATCACACGATTCCCGCCCTATAAGCATCAAACGCCTCAAGTCAATGGAGACTCTCGCATCAGCGAGCAGATCTTCACGAAGGGGGATTTTATTGAAGCGGAGAAGGTGTTTATGCGATCGCTCAATTCGAGATAGGTACTTCGACTACAGGTTTGTTTGATCGAGGAGCTGATTGTGAAGGTGGGAGGAGTCGCGAGGGCTGGGGAGATGGTGAGGTTGGACGCTTGTATGGATATTGTGGATCTGATGTATGAAACGGATGAATTCGAAGTGATGCTGCGGTTGTCGTCGGGATTAGTGCTGGTTCGGTGTTGGTGGCGGCGTATGCGATCACAGTCCGAAGCAGAGGTGGAGTTCCGGTGTTGCCGTGGGTTAAGTTCGTGACTTTACACCAGGAAGATGAGATATTGACGGTTGTTAGGAAGATTTTGGAACATGTTTTGGGGCCGGCAGTTTGATTCTAGGGATGGAGATTATCTTTACCATGAGGCATATTTGTCATGAAGAAGAGGTCGAAAGGCCGAGCTGCTTGGTTCATCATAGGATTTTAGTGGGTTTTACGATAAATAGATCACCGTTGTCAGAAAGATCAGGGAACAATACGCAGTAGAGATATGAGAAACATATTATACACTATTGAGAGATTAGAGCCAAAAAAAGATAAACCCTGCAGGCCAAACGAAATAGTACATGAACAATTTCAGTCCCCGCATTCATTTTATGTTTTAAAACAAGAAAGGCAAGCACGCGCACACATAATGCAGAGTTTCAGATAACTCTGTACAATGCCGCCAATCTCATACCTAATCAACAATCCCTGCCCCTTCCATATTTACAAGACAAGCGAGCAGGAGCCTAACAACCTGTCCACCGCATAATTATTTTGGATATAAGATATCGCCTAAAACAGCAAGCACCGTTAACAAATTGGCATTCATTTCATATATCAATCCACTCATCGTCTTCACATGGTGGCAAATCCCCAAAACAACATTATCTTCTAAGGTTGAAACTACCATCAGGGATCACAACAGAAGAATCCGACTTTGCACCAAATACAACATCCTTGTTTACGCTAGAATCATCAAGTTCAACAGCATCCACGTTCACATCCTCAAAACCCCGGTGGTGGCTGTACCCTGATCTTGCAACCCCAAATCTGAGGATAGTTCTCATGGTTGGCGGGTCTCTTTTCCTTCATCTTCCTCCACTCTGTAATACACCTGCGATAGGCAGAAGACAGGTGGAGAAGTAGAAAGGAAAATGCACCAAGTCAGTAATGAGTTAAATGGCGAAACGGATTTTCGAATCCTAAATCTCAGAAGAAAAGAGAAAGATAGGCTCAAAGCATCATAGAGGGAATGAAATATATGTACAGGCATTTTATTCAGGGGTAACCAACATGCATACCACACATGTGCGAGCCGGTGAGAGCACTTTGATGAGTTGGGTCGATTATTGAAATTGGTCTCGGGAACACCTGGGATTCCTTCAGGTGTAGTGAAATGATCTGAGTATGAGCTACCTGAGACATAGCAATAGAAGAAGAAAGTAAGAAGCATGGCTGGATTCAGAATATTTTTCTTTTTTGCTAACCCACAAACAAGCATAATATTGCCAAATGGCCATGATATAATTCCCTCTCTTCACCAGAATCTATCATACGCTAAATCCCCCAAGGAATAATAGTTCAAATTGTATCTTCACAATTTTCGCAGTGCTTATGACAGCATAAAAAATGCAAGGCCAACGATTCCTTGAGAGTTTGAAAAATCAAGTATTTCAGACAATTGTCATCCTCATGCTACCATCCCAGCACTACTCTCAATTTCAAAACCATATGTACCAAAATTTCAGAAAAACAACTAAAAGAGCATCCAAGAATATTGAGGATATATATGTTAAGACAAAGGGAAAAAGAACAAGAGTGTCATAAGCTGACACAAAAAAGAAAGTTTCTTACTCTCCCCTTCCCACCGAAATCCCAAGCATCACTGTCAAACGCGACACGGTATTTCCCAGGCAAGTCACACCCAATCTTGTAGCTGCATGTTACAATTGTGGATTTAAATTCTGCATCAAAGCAAAACAGAACTTTGTATACTAAAGTATCTAAAAGAATACCCCTCATATGAGTTCTCTGGATGGAAGTTGAAAACAAACACTAGGTCTCCACGCTCAAACACAATCACCTGCAATGACATATATAATTACTACTAATATTATTATTGTAATTATTTTAGCTATTATTATTATCATCACAACGAAAGATGCAGATACAGATATACCAACATCGCACATTTCACATTGTCTTACAGATGCTAACAAACCCAATCTGACAGGCGAATAAGAAATATTGGCAGGCTAGTTCGAGTTTTGTTCTATAATAAAACTCAGAAAAATTATTTGTACCTTGTCCTCATCATCCGCACTGCTAACTATTTGTTTGGTTGAAGAAAGCAGATGGAATTTCTCATCAAGCAGATTCATCGCACGGTCAAATGCATTCATGAACTGTGTACACCATATCATGACCAAAAGACTCTAGAATTCTTACACTGGTAACAAATATAACATACAAACAACTCGAAACAGAATCAAAGGGCCAGGGTCTGCTTGGACAGGCCAGCAATATAATACTAGTAAACTATATTGTACTTCATTATTTGGCAACAGAATATCGTCATTATCAAAACCTTGTATCTCAGATGCTCTGTATCCACCAGGTCCCATTGGCGTCTACATTTTTCATAACTCCAGCCATTTCCATCTCTAGGGAAGTCAATCCACTCTGGATGGCCAAACTGCACAGCCATTAACGAAATAAAAACACATGCGAAAGGTATATACACTAAGACCAAATTTACAATTACCTCGATTAAGAGTTCATGTAAATCCTTTAAAACATAGCTTGTTGCAGAAAAGAGGAAAAAGATGTCCGTCTATACCTCATTACCCATGAAGTTCAGATAACCTTCACCTCCTAATGCCATTGTTAAAAAATGAATCATCTATAAACGTGAAACACAAAGATAAGCTTAGTAAAGGAACTCATCTCATTAGGAGAAGATCGAATGAAGCAATAATCTGTAAAGATATGCCCTTTCAATAAACATTCAGCTCTACTAGCTCAATTTACAGTACAATAAAAGGTAATGTAAAAGGAAAACAAAAAAAAGGAGTGTGCAACAACAATCATGAGCAGGTGTCATGTGATCAACCTTCTGAAGAGCAATACCCCGATCAATGATAGGAGACGTTTCGTTCAGGCAGGACATGCCAGTGTACATCTCTTGGTCCATGAGCAAAAATGCTATTGTTTTGTCACCCACAATGGACTGTTATGATACAGACAGAAATGCACTATTAAGATAGCAAAAGTATAATAAGCACAAATTACAATTACAGATCACAAATAAGTGTAAGGTTAAACCTGGTCATGGCTTTCAGCATAGGCTATGCATTTTTCAGTATATCTCCTATTTGTCAAGTTCAAAGTAATTTCTTTCATAGACCACTCCTCATCCTTCTTGTTTTTCAAATAATCAATCCACTTATCAGGTATGGCCATTGCAAGACGGTAATCAAACCCAATCCCCCCTTCATTAACAGGTCGACAAAGCCCTGGCATACCAGAAACATCCTCAGCAACTACAGTTGCATCCGGCAAAATGTTGTGGATCAGAGTATTAGCCAACATCATATAAACCACAGCATCAACGTCAGTAGCCTGACTAAAATATTCATTGTAATCCCCAGAAAATCCCATGTTAATCCCATGATGATGATATAACATGGAGGTTACACCATCAAACCGGAACCCATCAAATTTGTACTCTTCAATCCACCATCTCAAGTTGGAGAGAAGGAAGCGAAGAACTTCCCAATTAGCATAGTTGAACAATCGACTATCCCAGAGCTGGTGATAACCTCTATCCCCGGTGTGAAAGTACGATTCTTGTGAACTCTGACCCACATCAAAGCCGTTCAAGCCATCTGTGACATTGTTGCTTGCATGGCTATGAACGACATCCATCAGTACTCGTAACCCTAAGCTATGAGCCTTGTCAATAAGATATTTGAGGTCCTCAGGACTTCCAGATCGGCTGCTCACAGCAAAGAAGTTTGTCACATGGTACCCAAAAGATGCATAGTAAGAATGCTCCATCACAGCCATCAACTGGACAGTGTTATAGTTATTTGCCCGGATGCGGGGCAAGACGTTATCAGCAAATTCTCGGTAGGAGTTAATGCGAGGTTCTGAACTGCTCATACCAACATGAGCCTCGTAGATTCTAGGTGAATGTGGTTTTGAGGGGCGTGGATGCTTAAATTCATACCTGAAAGAAACAACATTAGCGCCAATTGATTCTTCAAAGACAATTCAAGAAATAGAACACAGACATAACCTAACTGTCAAGTAGGTACAGCTACTACCTTTCACTAGGTGAGGGGTCCCAGTAAACACCATCATATGGGGCAGCAAACTTTGTTGAATCTACTGTGGCAAATTTGATCCAAGCAGGAATTCTATCCACCCAGATTCCATTACCATGTTTAAATCGGAACTTGACTCTTGAATTATGGGGTATGGCTGGATTCCCAATGAATCTGGAATCCTGATACTCCAAATACCAAACTCGTTCTTAGTCATCTGATGGTTGGAACCGTCCCACCCATTGAAGTCCCCAATTAATTGGGCCTCCCTATGCCACAAAAGCCAATGATTGATATCCATGAAACATGTAACAAATACATTTTTCATCATATCAGAGATATTACGTAGTAGTAAAACTCACTGAGCAGCAGGAGCCCATTCACGGTACACAATGCCACCTAATTCTCTTTTAAATCCAAATTTCATGTATCCTACAACATAATGTAGATAGAATCAATGTACTTGAAGAGTGATGAAGTGCATCAGCTAAACGCTGCTCATGGAGAAAACAAAAAATTACCTCCAGCAAAGTCCTCAAGACCTCCTTCATATTTGTCAAGAAGCTTCTTTTGATCCATGAACCTCTTCATTCTATATTTGAAGTGATCCTTGTAAGGTTCTAAGCCAGAATCCACTTTTAGTATTCCAATGTCTTCTTCATCAACATCCTCCATAGAAGCGTTCCCTTCAGTCACAAGAGCTCGAGAAACAGAGCTACGATCCACCTGCAAGGGTGAACACACTAGTTCAAAGCTTGATCATTGAAATGTCAAGTAAACCCAGAGAAAGCATTGACAAACAGGAAGTCCATTCACAGAGAAGATAAACGTACCCTCCTAGACACTGATTTCGTTGTTTGATGAAGGTATGAAGAGTTGCCTAATTTCCAAAATTGTGATCTCAGCGCTCGAGATGGCTGATCAGAGGCAATTGGCTGACGACGGAACCCTATGCCCAAGAAGAGTTAGAATCGTGACAAGTCAAACTATTGGACTAAATTTTCATTTACAATACGAAAAATCCACATTCGCAAAGCCAAACTGGCAGCAGAGGCTGTCGTCATTTCAGTTGCTGTCTTAAAAAATTGGTATTGATTACAATTTGGAGTAGAATGTCGCCCGTTAAAACTTTTTTACTTGAAATAACTCTGAATTTCTCGTTCGAGTTTGCGGAAAAACGTACGAAGATCATTAACTCGCAAACCCAGGCAGAGCACGTCAAGAAGATGATCAAAGAGACAGACCTGATATAGAAAAGAAAAAAGAAACCCTACACAGACATAAATTCTTCCTAACAGCGAGCGATCTCGAAGAAAACCGAAGATAAGAAGTGTAAAACAACAAATTACCCTTTTGAGTAGCTCATGCCGAGGAGGCGGAGGGGGAAGCAAAGCGATAGCAGGTATAGAATGAAAACCCAGTGAAATGGTCATTGTTTCTATCTCTTCAGTCTCTCGGTCTGTCTCTGATGGTGATTCATCTCTGCTCTTGCTTTCGAGTCTTTCAATGCGAGTGGGTTAGAGATGAGCAGAAAATAGACAACAACAGGAACCACGACACGACGGGAAAGAGAAAACTGTTCTAGAACGAGGAAGTAGCAACCGTCTAAAATGTTTGTGGCCCCACCTCCCCTGCATTTCTATCACTTTTTGAATCCTTACGATACTGTCACGGTGTCACCTAATAATGACTTTATCAACAAAAAAGGACACACCCCAGGAGCAATTGTATTTGTATTGTATCCCTCCTGCACGGAAGGATGTTTGATCTGTGTTAAAAAGTGCAAGTGATACGGATGTGAAGCGCTTCTTGTTGAAACGGAAACGGGTTCAGGTAACAATGAAGGGATTGTGACTCTGGCCATTTAATGCCCTCATCAGTCTTTATTTACTTGTTTGTTAACGCGACCCTGTCATCAGATTCCATCTTACAGAAGAGCAGCCTTGGAACTGAATCCGAGAGAAAAGCAGATGCTAAGCTTCAGAAAAATTTCCTCTACTTTTGAATTGGTCGAAAGTTTTTAATCACATAAAAATCTGAAACCCAAAGTAGAAGGAAACCGGATGCTTTTCTCTTGGTTTAATTAATCTGCTATCTTCGTTCAAAAAACAGTAATCTTGGAAAGTTAGGAATATTGTGTCTTTCTTTGGTGAGAATGTTGCTCTTGGCGCTTGATGCAGAAACTAGCAATGGACGTTATTAAACTGGATCAGCTGACTATTAATTAGCAGCAGGTTGCTTAGTTTACAGATTGAGCATAAACACAGCATAATCACAATAGTAGAGTACAGATAGAGCAACATTAACCCAAGAAGGGGGATAACCATTTGCCTCTCTATAAAACTAGATACGTAACAAGAGATGCGATACAACTTTTGTTGCCTACTGAATTTTATCCGTATCGGTGATGGATGGCACTACAGTACGTTCATATCAAACAATGCAACTTCTGTTGCATATCGTAAGATGTACCCCCATCTAAAACCAGGTCTCCAAGAGAAAGAGAGCCGGTTCAGATTTGGCAGCATACCCAAACTTGGATGTGCTGTACTTGCGATGGACTCCAGTTAACTTTCCTGATCCAGCATTTTGATGCAGAAAAACCATCATCCTTGCACATTCCCTGGAAATAATCATAATGAATGAGCGTTTGACGTGAGAGTAAGAAATTTCAGTAGGGCAGATTTTGATGGAGACAAACAATGAATAAATTACACAAAGCCATCCAAAACTTACAACAGTTGATCTTGAGAGTAGCCACTGTGCCATTCACAGGTCATGTTCCAATGCTTATGCCCATACAGAATGCACTGAGCTGTGAATACTGCTGCGGATAACATAGAGGGCGGGTACTTCAGCATTTCATACTCCACCAGGCAAAGCTCCACCATGAACAGAGATAGAAGTTCAACCTGCAGCGTGGTTTAAAATAATAAAAAAAGATGGTTAAGACGCACCATATTGTTGCATTGCATGATATCTATATGTAGTATAAGATTTTTTTCATCAGCAAGTTTTCTAGAGGTAAGCTGACTACAGACCTTGTTGTTGTCAGATTGGGATGATGCTGCTTTCAGAAATCTCCTCATAAACATGTAAGGAGTAGGAAGGGACAGATTGAATTGCAGAGTATTGACCATTAGCCTTTCCTGCACTCAACCAAAACGGCTTTCTAATCATATGACTATATTAAACCCTATGCTTAGGAAATTCAAGCAGATAATGAAATTGATTATAATGCTAACAGGGCAACAAACTAGTCATATTTTACCATCTGAATCACCTCCCGCTTTGTGTAAGCTTTATCAGTGATGACAATGAAATCTTCAACCACAGGAACTGAAACTTCCTCATATTTGCAAGCAATTAGCATTGCGGTGACCCCCACCAGCTGAAGTTTCTTCCTAACCACTTGCTGCCGTTCCAAAAATCTGTCAATCAGATTGACCGTGAGGTATAATGTCTCTTCCATCAGCTCAAACTTGTAATGCACCTGTAGTAGGTTGAGCATAGTATGGATTAAAATCAAATTTCTTCTTCTAATGATCAACTAGGACAGAGTATCTAAATTGACAAATTAGGTTTAGTGCCGTCTTCACAGACCTCAATCAGCCAGTCAATCAGGATGGCTCTCATCTTTCCATTGATATCCTTTTGGTGGTCCATGTAGTTTGACAAAACTAGGCTAGCACCCTGCAGTGTTAGCAAATCATGTTTCAGGCATTATTGGGTCATCAGCACAAACAGCTCTATCTAGTTTGGTTCTTAGATCTTGAGTTGTTTCCGGTGAATTCTCAACTACCACACCTAATGACCAATCCTTTTACAGCAAGTAACGCAACATTTTTATTCTTTGAGAAATATAACGCGGCATTAATAACAGTAGTATAATAAATTATTCAAGAATTGCCTCGCAGAGATTGAATTGAAAACTGTTTTATATCAACTTAAGCAGGAACGTAACCTAACAAAACTTATGATTGAAATCAACCAAAATGTTTACCTCAGTCCTTTTGTAATGGGCAAGTATGTCATCAGTGTACTCCACAACAGCAAGTGGATTCTTCCTATCACAAGAATCTATATCCTGGACAAGATTTTCTGCTACATCTTCTTCCATCTCCTCGTCCTGTCAAGTGCAGTTGAATATTATATACTTCGAGAGAAGTCTGAAACAGCAGTTGAATATCAATTAAAAAACTAGACTTTCATATATACCATCAGATCAATTTCTTCAAGCATGGCTTGAGTATGTTGCACATAGGAAGGCACAGACATATCATCATCAACTACATCTATGATCTCTGAATCTTGGGCCTCACTTGAACTAGACACTGGCCTGCTTAGGTTCTCAATGTTTCCCTAGAAATGATGATGGGAAATAATACAGGGTCAGAACAAACTCTACAGACACATGCTTGAGATGAAATGTTTGTAGTATTAATATATTGTCAGAGGCAAAGGGCACCTCTGATGCTGATTGCTGCTGAATAGAAGACATCTGAGCAGCAAACCTCCTACAGAACAGCCAATCACTTAACAAGAAGATGAATGTGGAAAACAGGACACTATTAAACAAAACTACCTCGTAATTGGGCGACTGGGAGGGATCAGTTGATTCTTTGCAAGCACTTGATCTTTCTTAGGCCTAGAGAATAAGAGAACAAATCAGACGTAATTCAATTGATAGATCATAGATGAAATGCAAACTGGATATAGCCCCCTCATCAAGATCCATCAACTGCCTTTTGTCTTTCCTCTTTTTGTTTTGGCAAAACCACAAGAATGTTGAGAATAAGGCAACCCAATAACGTCTTTTAGTAACTTACACATGTGAGGATTCACGATGAACTGTACAATGATTTGGAGGAGCAGTGATAATGTTTCTGTTGATATTACTGAGCGCTCTTCGATTGGGCACAGCAGCGGTTGCCATCCCCATTGTCTTCCCACCTAGGGCTTGAAAATGAGAAAGACCAATTGGTCAAGTTAGGATCTTGAAGTCATTTCCATATTCATCAGGAATCTTCATTGTTGAACTCTCCTGAGAAAGAACAGATCCGCTCAATTGAAGATTCAAGTTCAATTACCTGGAACATTTGGGCGACTGATAATAGTTGGGTTATTCTCGTCGTATCGAACCATTGCTGACTCTCGTCCTTAAAAAATACCTTCAAAGAATGAATGGTGTGGGGACAGTGAATCAAGCATTCCAGTCAGTCAGACAGTACACTCCAGAAAATATAGGAAAAAGATAGTGGCCAAGAGAGAGAGTGATCCAGAAAAACCCCGAGACTACAGAATCATAGAAGATCGAAGACGAATGAGAGTTATCGATGAGAATGGCACGAAAGGATTGCCCCTATTCTATGTATGTACCTTGTCGTTTATCGAGTAGAGTTGTTTTGGGGAGAAGCCTGCGCGAATCCTAGTCAGGAAGAAGAAGCCATTCGAGCAGTCGACCTAATCGAGTAGAGTTGTTTTGATGACTCTCTCACTTCCCCTGTCCAATTCCTGAATCTGACTCTTTTCCCCCTTTACACTAAAGATGCGAAGAAACGAGAAGGTACGGCTCAATATGAATTCGAAAAGGCCCAACGGCTAGTTAGTTCGACAAGCTGCCGTTGGATGAAGAATTCTTTTTGGCTTATTTACTCGTTCTTGGTAGCCCCACCATTGTCTGCAGTCTTTTTTAATGTCAGAGTTCAGTTCGGTGGTCACCGGTAAAGTAAATTCTTTCCTTCGTCACAGAACGAGTCTGTAATTTGAAGCAGAAAAATGTGGCGTTATTTGTAGAGTGAATTTTATTTATTATAGTGGTATAAAAATGAGAGAATTAAGGGTAAAAAGGCAATATACACAATCTCTTGGTTCTTCTTATATCTTTATATAGTACAACTTTATCATCTTCCATCAAATCTTTGGGTGACTCTTATTGAGATGGGAATATATATTTAACGGTTACACCAATGAAAGACCTATACAGATCAAAAGACATGTGAAGGTTTTTTAGCGTTTCACTAATTAATAGTCTAGACAGAGAGACCAGAAGTCATGTGAATATACATCTGTCAAACATGATTATTATAAATACTTCCCCTTGGATATACATCAAATACTACTATCCCGTTACAAACCTTATCAGGAAAAAGCTCATGGGATAAAAACCATTACAAAGGAAAAGAGTACAATTTAATATGTTTTTTCCCTTTCAATAAATAAAATGTCTCATCGATATCATATACTAACATTGTGGAGCTTTTCAAGATATTCATTGAACACTAGATGTGTGAAATGTCCACCATGAATATCTTAGCACTCTCATTCGTACGTACATCTAGTAATACGTTGCCTTATTTAAAACCTTATTCTGAAACCTAGTGGGATAAAAAAACTAAGGTAAGGTTCTCCGCCTGAAATTAACATACACGAAGATGTGCCAATATTCATTCCAAAAACATGTCATCAACCATATATCCTCTTGACGTTGACAAAGAGGGGAATTATGGTGAAATATTTACTTAAAATCATCACCTTACGAGATGGTAAGTCTTATATCCTATTAAGGCCCGCTCGCTGATAGCTTTCTGCAGATTAATCTCACTTTGCATTTCTCTCACTGCCATGTGTCAGTTTCTTGTTAGTCAAAATTTAACCAAATGCAGATGTGTCATCTCATTATATGTTAACTAAAGGGAGCTTAACTAAACGCAGGCTGCGTTTGCACGCAGCCATCGAATGTCCCCTAAATCATTCAGATTTAACATATTAGTAGATTCTTGACCTTAGCACACACATGTCTTTTATTACATAAAAGGTGATAAATTGTGTGATCTGAAAAATTGCTACCAAAGTTTGTTCTATATCCACATAAGAGGAGTATCTAGATAAAACTTTTATTAATCATGTATCATTAACATAGTTTTACACAACTCATATACATGAGCTTAGTGCAAACAATAATGCACGCTCGAGCATTGAACTGTATATTCACATATGCATGCCCTTTTAGTGGCATGCACCATAGACTTAGCTCATTTAATATATGATCATTCTTTGAGATGTGACTATATACCATCCGATTGTGAACTAGATGGTCTTTCAAAGTCATCATTGATTTATATAATACAAGGCCT